>JAUBNQ010000028.1:620033-643062 GCA_032353495.1 Ctenopoma kingsleyae
GAAGAGTCTACCGCCTACAATCCTATGTGATGAAAAAAAAAGAAGTGTGTGTGTGTGTGTGTGTGTGTGTGTGTGTGAGAGAGAGAGAGAGAGAGAGAGAGAGGAGCAGTGAGAGTCGTAATTAATTCAGTTTTACCTTTTTAAATAAATGTACCATAGATGAATTAAATATTGGTCTATTTTAACCAGCACAGTTCTGCCTTAACGCACTTGATACCGATGATAATTATCATATTGTGACTTTCTCCTCCTCTGCTGCGAATATCGTGAACACACATTACTCCGAATATTCCAACATATAGTCTAGAGCTCGGCCTACATTTGCATAAATCATCTCTAAATCCTGTGTAAACGAGCTCTTCTTCATCCTGAGAAGTGAATTAAATCAAATCACAGAAACAAGAAAGTCTGCCTCTTCTCATACAAATACACACAAACTGATATTTTTTTCCTTAATCTTAACACTGCCACCTAATATCATATTTCATACACGCCCGCAGACATGCCCGCTGCCGCAATGTTTAATGTATAAACCAGCCTTATAGCAGAGAGAAAATGCAGATGATAAATATGCATGTGTTCAATTAAGGGTATTACAAAGGGGTGATTTGCATAAGGATTTAGGAGCTTAACATCATATTTGTGCAATAAAACTTCACAATAGCCTAAACGCGGACTATTATACGAGAGGGGGCAGGACAGGTATTCCTGTAAGAACCAGGAAAAGGAAGCAATTACAAATGTCCAAGAAGGAGGAAAAATACATTCTGATGTTGATTCCTCAGCTAAATTATTATTATTATTATTATTATTATTGTTATTATTATTATTATTTAAAAGTCAGGGGCTGCGTGTCTGGGTGGATTTCGTTTGTAACAATTTCTCTAACTGAATTGACTCCAAATACAAAAGCCAGAGCGGTGATGTGATAACATGTAATTTTCTCCCACACCGTCTTTTGTGCAGGATCAATTCTCTCCTCCGGTCCTCAAACGCGTCCTCTGATGACGAAGTCCACTTCTCTCTCTCCCCCACCTCCCTCCTCCCAATTAAGAACGGAGAGCTAATTAGAAAGAGCGGATCCGGGATCAGCTGAGCCCGGCGCTGCTTGAACCAGACTCTGTTCTCGGTCTGTGGTGGGAACAGGAGCCGCTGTATCACAGGCTGGACTTCAAGATGCGGAGAGCTTTCATGCAAATAAATCAAATAAAAAATATGATCAAGGATGACGACATGTAGGATTTTTTTATCTATGTGACCGAGTAAAAAAATCAAAGAACTCAGTTCTTAATATTTTTAAGTTCTCCGTTCAGTTCCAGTTCCAGTTCTTTTTTACAACTTGATAGTCTCGCGTTGTTTTCCTTGACTTTGCTTTAATGTCTCTGGGGAATTGTGACTCTCACAGTCATGACATATTAAGATTTTTCTTTTTTCTTTTTTTTTTTAAACAAAAATGAAGCATTTAGAGTGAGTTTGAATTTTCCACATACAACACATGTGAAATGTAAAACGATATAAATAAGTGGAAGTTGTGGAAACAGTTTGTGAGAAGCTGAGCGAACACTCAGGGCCAGAGAAAGTGACGTTATCCTGTTTGTTTTTGTTTCAGCCAAATAAAAAAAAATGTCCTTTTGAGTTTTTTTTTTTTTTTTTTTTTTACTTTGCTAGAAGACTTTACGCATGTGTGTCCACCCCTGCAGGTTGTGCTCAGAGCCTTTTGGCGCCATGGAGAGACTGTGAGCAGCAGCAGAACAGTGGTGCTGTGCGGAACCCTCTGTGCGTCACTTGAGGAAAGGTCCCAGCAGACCTCCTCAGTGCGCGCACAGGCGTCTCCAAACACCTCAGAAGACTGAAACTCCCGCCTCCCTGCTTTCTCTCTTCTTTTCTTTCTTTCAAAGTGACCTTTGAAACCGCGGCTCCAGACACACACAGCTGAGGGGCACGGTATAGAGCCGGTGGTCCGTGGGTAACGGAGAAGCTGCTGCTTTTACAGACCTGTAAGTAAAAGTAGAGCCAAAATAGTTCGGTGACGGCGGAACAGCCAATGAACACAAATGGTGCGTCGTGACGCAACAGGGCCCCGTTGATAAGGAGCGGAGAGTCCAACCGGGACCGGAGAAGGAGGAACGGCGGTTTTTGGGGGGCCAGCGAACACTCTCCTATCATCAGTGAACGTAAAAGCAACTCCTCCTCTTCTGCTGTTACGCACATGTATGCAGCCTCTTTGGCAAAAGACAAAACATGAAGTAAAGCGACTACTGTGAAGGGAAAGTGCTTCTCGCTGACGGCCGGATTTTAGCCGAACTTCTCTGTGTGTTTTTCTCTTTTTCTCTGCAAAGCAAAAAAAAAATAGTTTGAGCGACAGAAATCAGCTGCTGCGAGCATCAAGTTGGACTGTTAAAGCCGGAGGAGAGGAAGCCTCACTGACAGCTTTTTACTTTTTCTTTTTTTCTTTTTCTGAGTGTGATGCAGTAGAGATGCTGCCGTCCAGCTTTGGCAGTGTCAGTCACACATAGTTACTGTAGGAGAGACTCACTAAAAGCCTGAAACCTTCCTCCCGGCGAGGAGGAGGCTCGGTGCTCAGACCCGTGCAGCCGGAGCCTCCATAGTTGCTGTGTTTATTTACCGTGACTGGAAAAAGAAGATTGTGACAGAGCTGATTGCTGATAATAATAAATAAATCCAGCAGTAAATTCCTACCTGAGAGAAAATAGAATCCAGTGAGAGAAGCGGAATCTGCGCGGTTATTTATGAATAAATCATAGCTTATTAATAATGAGAGCTGCAGAGATTCGGGTGACGGTTTCCATTGGCAGATGAGACGTAGTGTGGAGAACACGTGTCCAATTTTTCCCTCATATTTTTTCCTCCCTGAACTGGATTTCTCACTTGCCACAGCGAGAAAGGAAAACCTTCAAAAGCGAGAATTGTGAGTGGCATTATTTACAGCGGGGGTTTTATTTTATTTTATTTTATTTTATTACTTGCCTCTGATGGACATCTTGGCTTGCAGATCCGAAGAGAACAGTTATAATATTCTCCCCTCTGCGGCAACGATGCTTTTCCATGGCCTCCCTGGAGGCGACGTGCACGGTGTGGTGGAAGAAATGGACCGGAGAGGAAAGAGCGAGTCAGCAGCCATCAGCTCAGCCATCGATATGGAGGAGTCAGAGACGGTAGGAGAGATTCATTTGGCCCTCTCGGCTTGTTAGCGCAGGCAGCATGGCAGCCTGGAAACATGTGACAGCGGCTGCGCTCTTCCAGCTCCAAACACCAGAGCGTTTCCTCCCAGTCCCACACAGAAAAAAGGCTCCATTACACGTCCCTGCTTATTTATTAGTTGTTCTAAACACGGACACTTCCGTTTCATGTAAAAGGCCCCAAATACCGTGTTTCCATCTCCAACTTATTTTGGTCCCAGCAAAGCTTCAGTGACACGGAGCCAGAGCTGAATAAATGATTTAAGAAACAACAACCATCACGTGTCCTGTAAAAATACACATTTTTATTTTCTGAAATGAGCTTTAAACAGCTTCAAACATGAGCCACACAGAGTTTATCCAGGCCACACTCTGAATGATTCATAGACAAAAAAACGGAATCAGTTTCTGACACACACACACACACACACACACACACACAGAGAGAGAGAGAGAAACACAAATGTGCACAAACATTAGCAGGAAAACACGGCTTCAAGTTTGGATTCTTATTGAAACAAAGGCAGCAGCGTTCACCTCTGCTTTTATTCCCTGTGATCACAGCTGAGGTAAAAACGCAGCTGCTCACTAATAATTCTCATAAATATGAGACAAAAAACAAAGAAAAGAAAAGAATGATTTGAATTTAGCTGCAGCTTTATTAACAAACTGCGTGTGTGCACTTGTGTATGTGTTGATTTTACAGGCCTCTGGAAAAATAATAGTATCTTTTATTTATTATGTTTCTCATTTTATTATTATTCCTATTTCCTATTATATTTCTTCTTATTTTTATTATTGTTTTTGTGGTTAATAATTATCACTGGTCTCCAGCAATTATAATAATATTTTTCATAATCCCACATCCAACGTTTTAATAATTCTAAATATATCATCTGCATAAACCTGCTGTATTTTGTTTAGATATATATTTTTTTTAATCTGACATATTAGAACAAAAGTCTCACATCACCTCCTGTTGTTACAGTGTTATTCTTATTTTTCTGCCTCGTTTCCTATTGTGTAACGAACATATTGATGGAGCAGCTCTCATTTGTGATTCATATTTTAATGTCACTATATTCACAAATATTATTCGAGAGACTGCTGAAACGAAAATAATTCTCTGTTTTAATATGTGGGCCTGTGCTCTGAGCGTTTGTCATCAACTCTCCATGGGTTTCGTTATTCTCTGTCTTATGTTTATTTCGTGTCCTGCTTCATGCACACTCGTTTATACATATTTGTTTCTTCTTCCGTGTCCTCGTGCCTCTGCTCGTGGTGACCCTGCAGTCCATGCCGTGTATGACCAGCGAGCGCGTGGCTCTGTGCGCGGGCTGCGGGAGGAAGATCGCGGACCGCTACTACCTGCTGGCCGTGGACAAACAGTGGCACATGCGGTGCCTCAAGTGCTGCGAGTGCAAACTCAACCTGGAGTCGGAGCTCACCTGCTTCAGCAAGGACGGCAGCATCTACTGCAAGGAGGACTACTACAGGTAGAGGGGGGGGCGCAGGGCCTGGAGCTCCACACACGGGGACCATTGCTCTGCTTAGTTTTGATGTGTCTGTATTTTGGGGGTTTTAGAGAGAAATATGTTTCAGATTATTTGTAGTAGGTGAAATTTTCTATTATATTTAAAGTATCAGCACAAATGATCCCACTAACAAAAATGCGTCAGTAAAAATCAGTTTAGTTCCAGTTTGAACATTATTTCTTTCTCAGAGCTTCTGTCACGATAAGTTTGTCCTGTAAAAACTGACACTGATGTTTCAGGACCAATGAGATGATGATGATGATATTTTATCCCATAATTCAGCATATATATATTTTATAGTTTTAAAAAAAAAAAATCAAAAATCGTTTTCTCGCATTTTCTCGTTGTGTTTCTCTCAGCTGTCAGCTGTGTGTGCTGCTAAAACTTTCCTCTCACTTTGAAAGAAAAAGCTGCTTTTAGTTTTAGCAGCTCTCTGGGGGAGCGTGACCCCTCTCTTCACCACCTCCACCGCTTTGGAAAACACTGGCTATTTCAATTGAATTATTGTTAAATGAGAAACGTGGAAAAAGTCCGCGTCAGCTTTTCTTTAAGCCTCCAACAATCAGCACATGTTGTTATCCACATTTCATCAAATTGTAACATCAGCAAGTTGTTGCAGGCCGTCTGTGGAGCTTCACCTCATTAGCTGAACAGTTTTGAACTGCGTAAAAGTAAAAGTTGGGTGTCTTGCGCGTAGTTCGCGCAGGCCGCCCCACACTGACACGCCACAGGCCTGACACGCTCCGTGTCCAAACGATGATGAAGTTTCTGTCTTGTCCGCAGAAGATTTTCAGTGCAGAGATGCGCTCGGTGCCATCTGGGGATCTCAGCCTCGGAGATGGTGATGCGGGCCCGGGACCTGGTCTACCATCTCAACTGCTTCACCTGCACCACATGTAGCAAGATGCTCACCACCGGGGACCACTTTGGCATGAAGGACAGTCTGGTGTACTGTCGGCTGCACTTTGAGACTCTCATCCAGGGAGAATATCAGACACATTTTAACCACGCGGACGTTGTCCCGCACAAAGGCCTGGGCCCGGCCAACACGCTCGGACTATCCTACTTCAACGGCGTGGGGACAGTGCAGAAAGGCCGGCCCAGGAAGAGGAAAAGCCCCGGGCCGGGAGCCGAGCTGGCTGCTTATAACGCAGGTGAGAAAGACAAAAACAGTAGTAGAATATTTTTTTAATATAATAATAATAAGGATAATAACAGTAACAATAAATGCTGGATGTCTGCTCTATCACGTTTTAATGGCAAAATAATCAGAATCATTTTTCATAGCTACAAAACGAAGTTCAAAATTGTAAAAAGCACAACAACAGGACATGTGTGTGTGTGTGTGTGTGTGTGTTGTAATAAAGAGCCGCGCAGCGTGAGAACAGGCTGAGGGAGAGGGGCAGGCTCTGGCTTCACTTTAACACTACTACACTGGAGCTGTCCTACTTTACCTTACAAAACTTTACCATCATGACGTTTCATAGTCCTGTAATGTTTCTACAGAAATCCTACAGTGAGTTTATTGCTGGGCCCAGTTTTCCTGCTGCTCCTGCGTTGTGTTTTGTTTTGTGTTTCTAATCTTCCTCTTGGATGTTGGTTGTGTCTTCAGTGATTTTGTATTTACTGTTGTGTTTTCACATTCTGACAATCAGCATAGTTTCCATTGAACTAACAGTCTAGTCAGAATTAAAAGCAGAAAAAGAACATTGTGCATGAATAAGTCTGTCTGGGCTTATTACCAGCTAATAAACAGGGAGAAATCCATGCAGGACGTGTAGCAGGCCAGTCAGTTCAAAAACAAAGCTCCATCGTCCCAGAGAGAAGCAAAGCAGAGTGGCTCATCTAAAAGTGTTTTCTATTAGACATCAGTTAAAATACATTCATATTTATTTGTGTCAGATATGTGGATTTGACTGTCAGTGACATGCTGAAGTTTATATTTAAATTTCAGTTACTTTTTCACTCATGTCTGAGTTGAGTTATTCATATATATGAAAGTGTGGGTTTGTGTCCTCTTTGAGATACAAAGAAAAGTTTTTTTGATGTTCCGGCTTTTGCTTTCGCCCTTTTCCACTTGTCAGGCTCCATAGACGTCTACAGACGACCCCCACCCCCGACACACACTCCTCCAGCCACACACACACACTCACATATACACACACTGCTGGAGCCTTTTTGCATTGGGACTGGGCCAAACTGGGTGTGTACCAGAGATATCAATGTGATTTGATGAGTTATTCACTGGAAGAGAGACCTGGGAACGCAGGAAGTTTGTTACAGCGGGTTGGAATGTCTTTTTTATGTTTTCATTTTAGTTAATTCATCTTCAAATTGCTCAGATAAAAAAAAAAAGAGACAACTACAAACTAAACATATGTGAGACTCAGAGACTAGTAAAAAACATGTAGCGTCTGGTTCATTTTTAATTTCTGTAAACTTTTGAAAAGTTTTGTCAGTTTAGTTAAAATTAGCTGCAACATGTGGAATCATTATATTCCTGCTTGTTTCCAGGTGCATTTGTTATTTTCCTTCTTCTTCCAGACGAAGCACCACTTCCTTTATTTTAAGATGAAGCCACTTTTTAATGAAACTACCCAAAAAAACAAGTCAAGCATCTGATTACCGAACTACTGAGAACACAAGATGTAATTTCTCAGCAAGAAAGTCTTACTCTGAAGAAGAAGCTAAGCTTTTAATAAAAAAATAAAAAAATAAGAAGTAGTGTGAAGAAAATGAGTTTGAAGCAGTGGGAGGAGCAGAGTGAAGAGACAGTGCGCCCTCTTCTGTCAGCAGCCAGGAACAAAGCTTCACCTGAGCACTCACATGTTCACATGTGCAGGACCCGAGTAGCATGCAGCTCGGACATGTTGTTATCTCTAAGAAGAAGACTTTCTGTACAAGGAAGCAGGAAACAGGCTGTTTTTTTTTTTGTTAAAATGCTGCAGCATATGCTTTGGCTTGAAAGCAGCATTTGTTCTGCCTGGTGTGTATGGGCTAATTAAGTGAAGTGTTATTCTGATGGTTTCACTCACTTCATATTCATCATTTGCTGCGTTCTGATATTGAACGCGAACTGTTATGCATGCAGCAACACTTTGAATGTTGCCAAGAATTTTGCAGACTGGGACAAATACGTGTCTGTGTGTGTGTATGTGTGTGTTGCAGCCAGCATAGAAAGACATGTAAACAGGGACAGACGTGTGGACGAGGTGCAGACTGGTAGATGATCTGCAGCTGGAAGAAACAGCTGTCAGATCACAGTGTCACTTTGGATCAGATTGATTTTATGGACTTAAATGAGAGAAAAGAGGAGAAATGAAAAAAAGAAATGATGTTATCATGAAGTAGGGCAGTGCTTCATGGGATATTTATTTATTATAATTCAGTAGGTTTAAACAGCAGAATCATTTTTGTAAGATGCATTTTTTATTATTGAGAATTTCAGGTCCAACGTTTCAAGTCAAACTCAATATTTTGTGATTGGAACGCTATATAAATGAATTGAACTGAACTGAACTGAACTGAATTGAATCAGTGCTCTCCCTGCTAACCAATTCTATTCTCGTGTTTCATGTTGACCCACAGCGCTGAGCTGCAATGAGAATGATGGCGAGTCCATGGACCGGGACTCCCAGTACAGCTCCAGTCAGAAAACCAAGCGCATGCGGACATCCTTCAAGCACCACCAGCTGAGGACAATGAAGTCCTACTTCGCCATCAACCACAATCCAGATGCCAAGGACCTGAAGCAGCTCGCCCAGAAAACCGGCCTCACCAAGAGAGTCTTACAGGTAACATCTGCAGCCTTCCCCCTCACATGAGACCCTGCTTTACTTAGCTCAGGCCACAAGAGGAGACAAATGCCAACAGGGCTGAAGGAATTTCACTAGTTTCCAATGCAAATCAGCTCGATTCCAAGTACAAAATATATGAAGTGAGATTTTCATTAAAGAAGCCAAATCAGCTTCAGCTCCACTGTAAGATACTGCTGTTTTTCATTCCAGTGAAAATCTTGGAAAACTTTCAGGAAGCTGCAAACAAGCTAAGCAAAGTCAAAACTGTGTTATCTTGCTTTCTTTTCTGTTCTCTCATTTTCCCCCTCACTACAATAAAATATTTATTATTCAATTATTTACTTATTAATATAAAGAAAATTTACGAACAGCTGCACAGAAAAGATGGAAAACCTCTAGGAAAATGGGGTAAAAGTCAATATGTGTGTTCATGTAGGAATGCTAAATGAAAGCGAAGCTGTAAAGAGATGTGATGTCACGGTGAGGACTGAGGGATGAGAAACAAAAAGCTCAGTTTTACTGTACACACGCAGAGGGAGAAAACACAACAGTGCATTTGATTTCCACAAACGGCGACAGCAAATTATCCAGGGGACTGAGAAGAAGAAAAATGAGACAAAAAGCTTTTTGAATCCAATTTTTTTTTTCTGAGAAGGGGAAACAAAAAGAAAAAAAAATCATCCCGCTGCTTTAATTAACGCTTGCAGAAAACAAAGCAGTCACTTTGCTTTGATGCGCTTTGAGTCTTCGTGGCTGTTACTCCAGCTGAAAGCGCATCTCCCTCAACCCTGTTTCCCATGGCTCCGGCGTGTTTCCGTCACTAACGCGCTCCAACGCTCGGCTCGCCACAGACCGTCCACCTCTTCACTTCCTGCCGTTTTATTGTTGAAAAGAGGAGCAAAGAGCGTGTGAAGCAAACTGAATTCAGAAAATGACGGTGAATTAACGTCAGTGACACTGAGGAGCAGGAAGCTGGGTCGCGTATCAAGGTGTGGGGCCCAGGCTTCAGCAAAATCAGGAAGAAACTGTTCATTTATTTTTGCAAATATGCGAATAAAGAAGAAAGTCAGAGCTGCTTTTATCCCCCTGTACACTGCAGACAGGTCCATTATTACCTTTTTACTGTCTCAACTAAAAGAGGAAGTCTCTTTATTTTCACGTGCAAACACAAGCGAAAAGGTTCCTTCTTGTGTGGCTATCGCCACCTCTCCCTCTCTGAAACTAGCCATAAAAACTAAAGGCTTTCATAACTTCTGTACACAGTTGAAGTGTGGCCCTGGCTCTTTGTTTTTAAGTGTTCTTTTATCCTCAACTCCAGTCTTGAGCATCTGCAAACAGACTTTAAACAGGCGCAAGGAGATGCTCACTGGTGTGTGCTCGAAACGGGGAGCAAATCAAAATGCTTTCAGGGATCATATCTTATTACAAAAATCTCTAACGTCCTAAAGTGTAAGAGACAAAATATGTAGATCTTCATTTTTAAAATATCTCAGATCAGCGTTTTGTTATAGTGTGACAGAAATCATTCATTCATTCAGCTGTCTCCTCAGGAGCTGACCTCGTGTGTATCTCTGCTGGAGACTAGCTTTCAGCACGTTCACTGAGCAGTAAACAGTGTTAAGTTGCTGCTGATGCTGATGCAAACCAAACTTTTCCTGCTGTTGCTGCTTCATATTAAAATGTTTCTGCTCACGAACCAGCAGGATGCCATTATTGTGAAGAAGTTATAGGAAACGGAATAAGTTTATCGCAGAGTTGCTGGAACTTAATTAGTGGTTCAGGTAAACACCGTGTCAGCACGGCCCAACTGCTCACAACCACTGATAACCTGGGTCAGTGCCAGTTAGGTTACCAGCTAGATCATGCAGTTTTGCATATGTCTGCTGTTTGGCATAGGGCATATTTTGTAGACTGTGTATCTGAGAGTTCAGTCGCAGGCCTGAAAACCAGAACTCAAATGTTCCATAAAGCTGAGATGAACCTTAGATGCAGGTGATAGTTCTTTATGAGTTTGACATGTAGCCATTAGAGCAGCTTTAAGGTTGGAGATTGAGCGTGGTTGTAGCTAAAGATTGCATCAGTGACTGCAGGTAGAAACTGGACAACAAACGGTGATATTCTGTGTGAAGTTGATCTAATGGTTTGACCTGTCTGTCCAGCCCCTTGTCAGACACTGATACGCGACTTCTGTCTTTGCTTCCGGGCCACATCAGGAAAACATACACCTAATGTAGACAGCTGAACAACCAGCTGAAGCTGTCAGATCACAAGAGGAACTCTCAGAGTTATCTTCAACAAACAGCTCCTCCAACACAAATCACACTGTGGTTACAAAATGCGTTGTTCCCCTTCAGAAAGCCATACGCTTATTCCGTTCATTCACATTTGTGTTCAAATGTGTCCCAGATACAGTAGATGAACTGCAGACAACACGAGCGGACATAATGTTCTGCATGTTTGTTGCTACAAATGAAATTTCTTTATGCAACTTTGTTTCCAGCAGAGTTTGTAATCTGTGGAAATTACTTTGACAAAATGGTTATTAGTGTTTGTGTATCTGTGAACATCATGTGAGAAAAGCTGTTGTTGTTAGAGCCATGTGGAGAGTTGTGGTTTTGTACAGGTTTGGAGATGTGTATAAGAGACTTCTGTCCCCAACGTAATACAATACAGTGAGGAAATACAGTCAAAACACATTTATACAGTTCAGTGGAATCTGTATCAAGTAGCATTAAACTTCACTGTAATGAGTCATTTTCATCCATGATGTTTTATTCCTGCAGGTCTGGTTCCAAAACGCTCGAGCCAAGTTCAGGAGGAACCTGCTACGGCAGGAGAGCACCGGTGTGGACAAGGCGTCCGACGGCTCCACACTGCAGGGCGGGACGCCGTCAGGTCCAGCCTCAGAGATCTCCAACGCATCCATGAGCCCCTCCAGCACTCCCACCACCCTGACAGACTTGACAAACCCTACCATGCCCACTGTCACTTCTGTGCTTACCTCGGTGCCGGGAGGCATGGACGTCCACGAGTGTCGGAGCCCATCACAGACCACACTGACCAGCCTCTTCTGATGGTCCGGACCCTTCACCACAGCCACACCCCTCCCCAACTCCTCCCTCGCCTCTGCCCCTCACTACTGGATCTAAAAATGAGCACTGTTGACTCCTTCAGACATTAAACGGATTAGAAAAGAGAAGGTAACGGAAAAAAAAGATTTCATTTTGCTCCGAGCCCATTAGAGACTATTTGCATAGTGATGTGGCCAAGCCTTACACATGGAACAGTTGTTGTTATTTTGATGTTGTTGTCTTGTCGAGAACTGAGAGGACTTGATTTGCATTTTTCAATGTTTACAGAAAGAGACTGCGGGAAAAAAAACTACTTAATTTTCAGAAATTCATTTTTTCCAGCACAGTATTTATGTTGTTGTACAAGAGTCACTGTTAGAAGGATTGTAAAAAGTTCTTTTTTGGAAATCTGAGATTAAACACAGGTTACAATATCCTACAACTGTCATGTGCCTTACAGTCCATTTACTTGTTACCTGCTGCACTCAGAGCTCCATCAGACACAAATGATTTGACTCTGAAGAGACCTCTACTGCTGTGTGCATGAATGTGCATGAGGGTGTGTGTGTGTGTGTGTGTGTGTGAGAGAGAGAGAGAGAGAGAGAGAGCATTATGGTTATTTGTGTTTGTGTGTCTGCACATATGTGTTGTACAACCAGTGATACACGTTCGGCAGTGTTTCAGTTTCATATGTTGCAATTACAGTTAATTCGGTTGAGATTTATTTTTTCTGTTCTCCTGGACAACACAGAAGCTTCTATCATGTTCAACTGAGCTTTTTCACTTTCATCACTTTAGATTCTGTTTCAGCATCTGTACATAAGAAAAACATGCTTCAACGCCTCTGTAAGTGCCCTGCATCAGGATATTTCAGATAAATGTCATAAATGTCAGAATCTATTGACTGAAGTGCTTCTAAACAGGTCATTTGGTTGTCTGTGACTAATGAATTTGGTTTTGACAAATGAATCGTGCAATTTCAGCACTGTAGGGATTCCAACATGGAATAAAACAAAACTACTTGGAGATACCTCTTGATTAGATTGATTAGGTAGGATATGTCATTTACACAGTGGATATTCTTGTATATGTTGTTGGTGTAGATGTTGTATGAAGGCCACTGGCTGCTGCTTTTTAGCTGTAAAGCAGCACAACAACAATCAAACAAAGGCAAAACTTCCTTTAGTTTGTTTCATAACATTTTATGTTAAAATGAGCCTAAATTCACAGTTGTTTCCTGTGCACAGAATATGTTGTTTTAAATCACTGAGAAAATGTGTGGAACTTTGTCATATTAGTGACCGATTCAATTTCTCGTTTGAGTTGTAATGACATGTGGCAGTAGATATTTTAATGTGTGATAGAAAATATGAGCTGTGGATGGAAGGAGAGCTGCTGACCCTCAGTGAGCTCCTCTTTCTGAGCCTCTCCCACATGTTCTTGTACAGAAGAAATATCCATGCTATACGTCTCCAACAGAATGTGAGTTTTGTTCTTCGCCAATATGCTGCACACAGTGGTGCATTTCTCAGATTGGTCAGAGGGATTTGTGGTTCAGTGCTGCCTTTTATTCGGTTGAAGTGGTCATTTAAAAAATCATTATCGCCACACATTAGTCATAGTTGAAATTCATCAACTCATAACCACTCTCCTTCACTTCATGCACAATACACGCAACTATGACAGACTCTACAAAAAGCAGCATTATATTGTTTGACTGAGGTGCAAAAGTTGGTCAGTACAGAATAGCTCTGATGGAGAATGAATGATGCAGCAAATGATGAATATGAAGTGAGTGAAACCATCAGAAAAACACTTCACTTAATTAGCCCATACACACCAGGCAGAGCAAATGCTGCTTTCAGGCCAAAGCATATGCTGCAGCATTTCAAAAAGCATTTTTTAAAAAAAACAAAAAACAGAATGATGTTTGTAACAAAAATGTCCTCTTCTTCTTCACCCATTTCTTCTATTACTGCATTTTGTTACATGCTTCCACTACACTTAGAGGCCTGAAATTTTTAAAAAGAAAAGTGGCAGTTAAACCAACATAGGACATACTGTATACCATGGATACAGTATATGCAAGGGCCCAGGGCACCCCCATGCCAGAATCCCATCCAAAACCGTCACAGGGCTCACAACCCTTTTTTTGTGGTCCCTGAATAGAATCAAATAGAAGCCTCTGGTTCTGTATTATTATACTGTAGTATACTATAGTATATAGTATATAGACAGTATTAGCACATTGGTTAAATATGTTAAAGTCAGACTTGAGCTACAATAGGCTACATTAAAGCTTGTTTGAAAGCCAAGAATATCCAGTATAAGAAAATACAACCTACATCATGTTAACTTTGATGATTCCCTATATGTGGAGGAGTGACAGTGTTAGAAATCAAAATCTGCAGCATAATATTAAAGATAATACATAACACAGTACTGAAGCATTGGTGTACTGATTGATGTATGTAAAATAAATCTTAAATATATAAGTAAGTTAAATGTAAGCACCTCTGCTAGTTACAGACAGGGAGGGGCCTTTCACATACTAGTAATCTCCCCAAAGGGGATTAATACAATGTGAATTATTATTATTGTCATTATTAGCATGTGTATAATATTGTCTATTATTTAAATTTGCTTAAAGTATCTTCAGTTGAATTAATTAACAGAAATGAAACATTTAGCTGTGTCACAACAAATTGTATTTTTGACATGATGTAAATTTGAAGGCAGCCCTTTCATTCATATTTTAAGTTGAAACAACAAGATATATTTTACAGTGTCCATGTTTTGGTGCTGTCCGGGAAATGTAGGGACCATTTAACTATGCATCCGAAAGTAAAGAAACCCAGTCTTAATACGTGAGTACATCAGATTTTTTTTGATTGTTGATGGTGAGATGAAAAAGAAGAAAAAGATGATTAGACTTCAGTAATCAATCAACTCTAATTAAACAGTTTAAGAGCAGTAAAAAGTGTGTGTCAGTGTAAGATAACAGCGCACACACCTTGACCACTGTATGAAAGCCACACTGTAGGTTTTAAAAACATGAGAGTGACTCATTATCACGCCCATTCATTCCATACTGTGAGAGGTTACTGTGTCGTGCATCACAGCAGGAAGTGAGTGTATGTATGTGTGGGTGTGGAGTGCAGCCCGCTGTCTGTGCATATTATGTTTGATTATCCCGTTCTATAAAGACCTGGCACTAAAACATTTTAAAAACTCCACTTCCATGATCACTTTAAATAAGCATCTGTGTCATAGCTGAGAGTGATAGTAGTTGGCGGCCTTCCCGAAAGTCGAACCATAAAAAAAATCTGTTTTCATGAGCAGCTTTTCCTCACTCTGCTGGAGCAAACTGTGCTTCATTTTCTCATGGCTCCAGCAGTGGGGACTCGAGCTGATCATAAAGGTAGGACGATTTTCCACTTAAAAAAATATCAGTTTACAATCCATTCCAGCACGGAAGTTTAACAAGGAGCTGGTGGGTGGGTGGTGGAGAGAAAGGTCTGAGGAATAGCAGTCTTAACACTTTGTAAGCAAAATATGAATTATTAAAAACAGACCTTAACTTCCCCTGTAGTGCATAATTAGAAATGGGTGTACACTAGAAAGAGCGAAGTCCCTCGCAGCATAAAGACTTGCTAATTATCTGCACCGGTGTGAGGAGTTTGAGGATGAGCGCAAATAAAACGCACTCCAAGCGTCGTTTGTACAGAACACTGACCACATCTCAGGTTTTCTACAGTAAAATAAAGAAAATGAAGTATGTACAGCGTGTGTGTCTGTGTGTGCATATGTGTGTTTGGAGCTGTTACTCCAGGAAATCAATCAGGTCAAACAAACATATGGATGTCTTGGCCAAGCTTGGCTGAAACTGCATTTCAGTGCGATATAAGGACAAAACATAGTCCAGGCTATAAATTCTCAATGTTGGAAAAAAAAAAAACTATTTGGCCGCCTGCTTCATGTTAATGTGTGATGTGAATTTGATCCAGTAATTACAGGGAAAGGAAGAGCTTTGGCAGACATCACAGAGAAATAACAAAACAGGCTCATAACTGAAAATTTACTGTGTGTTAATGGATGCTTGTGTTTTTATTTTCCTAGAAATTGTTATTCTAAGGACAATAAACTGTGTATTAAGGATTTTCCAGAGCAGCTGCAACAGCTTTACAAAATCTGATTCTTAAACCCAGCATTATCTGCTGTAGCTTTTAGATCATCTGAATGCTTTTAATTTTTAAACCAAATGCCTGCCTGTCAGTTTAGTATGAGACAGAGCGGCAGCCATCAATCTGGATGTGACCTTTACGTTTCTTGTTTTTAATGTGGAGAATGAAGCTCATGCACAAGATATGAGTTTTGAGGATCACGTCTGTGTCCTTTTCCATTCCATTCTGTACAGCGGGATGTGTGTCAATATCAGCTTCTTTAGTATCATTGAAAGCCATGAAAACTAACAATAAATTGATCTAATCAAAACAATTAGTTGAGAAAATTAATCAATGACTACGTTGATAGTACGACAATCATTTAGAAAGAAACGCTGTACAGTACATTCACTCATCCCAGATTCTTGAAAGTAAGAATTGGCTTGATATTGGCTTGACATGAAATAGGTTTTAGCTGTCAAACACAATTGCAACTGAACATTGTTGCACACAGGTTAACCAGTGCTGTACATCTTGCAAAATGCTAATTTCATTTATTCCCTCATTCCCTGTTCGGCTTTTACTACTACTAAATCGAATTAGCGTACAACAACAGAAAACACCAAACTAACAGTGTTGTTCGATTATGACTCTTGTGCTTGATGAACAAGGCATTCAAACAGCGGGCTTTTCTGCTGACAGACATGTTGCTGGACTTGGTCATGACATTTAAAGTGCTAGGTTAAACAGACATACCTGAAATAAATCTAGAATAGCTCCACAAATATAAGATCAAAATGCAATGTATTGTTCTCTGTGGACAGGTAAGACCACACAGAACATTACTGTTGTCAACTGAAATTTATTTCTTATTAGACAGTGGCTGATAGTAATAATCACATAAACAGTTATGCCACTGAATTTATTCAGCAACTCCTTCAATAAATTTAACTGTACCGAAACAAATAGAAATGCTTTGCGACACCACAAAGCACATACAGTATATTCTACAAAGATTTTAGTAAGGACAGGACCAGGCACATTCTGAAAATAAAACCTGACTACAAAATATTACTGATTAGGAGGCACACATGCAGTGTTAAGTCATGATATTCATTTAAATTAACCTGAAACAGCATGATTGTCAGTGTAGTACCTCCTCTAAGTTACTGACAGTCATCCAAAAAAAAAGTTAGTAATTGAAGTATTGAAGTTTTAAGTATTAAGTAGTATTGTAAGTATTGAAGAGCCAAGTACAATTAAAGGTAACTGTTACTAACTATTTATCACTACATATGTAGGTCAAACTGACCCTCCTAACTACTAACTTTCTACTTAACTACTCATTTTTCTTAACAGTCTGTCCCATTCACATTTGCATTTCAGGCATTTAGCTGACACACTTCTACTGAGTGATGCACAACCACTTAAAGCTACTTACAGAATAGTAGAAGAGGCTAAAATTCCTGGATCACCAACAGTAACAAGCAACCAACAGTAAGTAGAGCAAGGGTCAATGTCTCTCTCTCTCACACACACACTGATTCCCGGCCTGTGCTCCCAGCCCAGCTTTCCCAGAGGGGCCGGTGCCAGGCAGGCTGGGTGCTGAGCGCTTTTAGGACTCATGTTAGGTGTCTGAGCCAGGATCTACAGAGGATGCCAAATGCGTTGGCCAGATGTACCCACACACTTGTAAAAAGTGGTGTGATGAAGGCTTTAATAGAGAAAAACCAGTCTTAACAACACATGACAGGCAATATAGAAAAACTGGGCCTTGTAAAGTTTAATATGCAGGAACAGTGCCAAATTTCAGCAGAAGAGCAGCCCTTTAAACACTCAGAGTCTGCTTCTTTGAACTATGTGTGTGTATGTTTGTGAGTATGTGTGTATGTGTGGTGGGGTCTGACATATCACCATGACCATAACTCCAATTAATACAAATTTGCATTTCTTCTTTTATCATAAACTATGATTAGAGATGCTCCACTTTCTTGTGTCATACTAAGAATGTAATTTCATTAGATTAGCACTAAAATTCCCCAAATGCCTTCACACACGTCACAAGTTATTATTTTGTCCATCCTACCCAACCATCAGCGACTTACCATTTGAGTCGTTTGTCACTGGAGTGGAGGTGTTAGCGTTTTTTTAATAAAATGAAATATACAATAAGATTCAGCCGCCCGTCCCTGCCTAAATCATTTCTGTACACTCCCACCGTTACTCTTAGTGAGTCAACATAGCTTCTTGTGGTTTTGGTTTTACTCACTTTACAGCTCATATTATGGTTATGTGGAGTTGGTCAGTTCGATCTCAGACATCAGGGAAAAAAATGTTTGCAAACTTCAGGCTGGCTGGTACTTTTCTTCCTATCCAGACTGGATAAGGCTGCTGGACTGCGGGCCATGGTTCCATTTTTATCTTTTTAAGGTGAAGTTGTGGCATCTACTCCAGCAGGCATTAGAGTATCTGATGAAGGATGGACAGGGCCACAGTGTTGGCCTTGAATACTTGGAGAAATCAGATCCATTAGGGTGGAGGAGAGGGGGTGGACAACTTGAATGTAACGTATAATGAAAATGAGCTGGGTTCTGACTCCCGTTCCCTTGGTCATTATGTGGCCATTTAGGCCGGCTTTAGCCCCTCGCCTCTCACCCTGAGGGCCTCTCCATCTCAGGGTTAGCAGCTAATTAGCTAACGCAGAGACGGCTCTGATCACATTCACTCAGTGGCTGAGGATGCATGGAGAGATGAAATTAGAGTGATTAATTAGGCTTTGACACTCCGCCAAAGGTTCTCAATTTAATGCTGTCACATCAATAAAAAAGGCATCTTCTCAGCCGCACGCTGGGGCAACCTAAAGGAAAACGACTTCGGGGTATTACTAACAATTAAGACCAATTAGTGGGTGCAACCCTCCAATAGGAAGACATACATGAACACATGGCAGAGCACATATACATTTATACCAAAGTGTATTATGTGTTATGTTATGTTTTTCTAAAACATAATATAAAGCACTGGATGTATTATTGCTCAATGCAGCATATCATCATTACATTTAATGTGGTCAGAATGCATGACGAGTATACAGGCATACAAATGTCACAGCAGACTGAACAGGCTGAACTCTAGTTTGACTTGGTTTGGTTAAGTCTAGAAAAAGATTATTTGTTTTAAGGTTAATACGTATGTGTGTTGTTGATTCTAGTGCTATAGGGACAATGTATATTTGTAGGCCACCCTAATGCTAATGGGATTTTCCATTTTGGATTATTGCTGAAAATAAGCCACACAGGTTTATGCATGCTTCAACATCACCACTATAAGATTCCAAGTTGATTTATCAGGTTTACATCTTAAGAGACAGTATCTTAAGAGATTGTGATTCATTTTAAGTTGATTTGACTGATATCAGTTACAACATACTTACCAAACACTGTACTTACCAAATTATGATATGGTTATGACATTGAAACATGCTAATATAGCTACAACACATGCTCATGGAGCAGAAAATAGGAGCAGTGACACAATCTGATATGTTGCAACCCTGTCTCCTGAAAATTATGTGCAGACCACTACATTTCTCTACAGAAAGTGTGTTGCAAAAGAGTGGTTGGAGTGGATGGAGGGCATATAAAGCACAATACTGACAAACCACAGACCTGTGTGAGATTGGGTTTAGGCAAGAAAAACTACTTTGTTAGGGTTAGAGAAAGATTACAGTTTTAAATTAAATTTTAATAAAGATGTTAATTAAACCAGAACTTTAAACAGAACCAGATAATTTCCTGATCTTAACCCTGTGCATACAAGAAAACAGGATGTTATAGACGAGATTATCTCCCCAAAAATATATTCGTGATTGTAGTTGTGGAGAAACATAATTTTTGGAGATTGGGCTGCATATTGTTAAATAATGCTATAAACAGATTAGAGCACACTGTGTCTAATATCTCTCCTACTATAATAAGTAAATAAGGTTGTTGAAGCAATAAATAGTGACGGATATTTACAGTGTCTGACAGTAGCAGTTGGCTCTATTGTCAGAAGTATAAATTTTATGTTTTTATTTCTTTATCATTATTATTTTTATTTTTACTTAACAAAAGCATGATCTGATGTACTGACTGTGAAGTACCTTAAAAAGTAGTGGTATGTTTTCACACAAACTGGGGGAAAAGCTAACTTTACCAAATTTTACCAGACGTTGCCTATGTATTACTTGAACCTCTTAGGATTTGTCTTGGCAGTGGGATTGGCTATGACTAAAACTATCTATTTCCAGTGTCTCCTGTCAGACACTTTTTATTTGGAGCCTTAATCATATTCATTTAATACTCTTGCAACTTAAAACAAAATCCAAGCATTCCACAGATCTCAACAGTCTTCACCTTGACAGACAAGAAGAGCTCATTTAATCCAATCCAGCCATTACCATGTCTACGGGAAAGCACTGCCTTGAACAACCAGAGAAGAAACACTGCTTCATTATCCTTCTTCCCAGGTGACAAATCCTCTCTGAATGGAGCAGAATGTAAAAGTTTCCTTGGGACATGCAAGGCTCCTGCTCTATTTAGATATACAGTGAAGTGCTGTCAGGGCAGCATGCGGCAGGTTAGGGATGTGCACTTAGCATGGTGGTGCATGGAGCCAGGTAGGGAGCTGCCGGGCTTTCCCCACAAGTGCCGGTGTGAGCGCAGCACAGGCAGCTGTCAGCAGAGAGGTGGCATTTCCTGGTCTGACGCTGACAGAGGCTGTCTGCAGGCAGCAGGAGCACAGCCAGACTGACACCCTGTTTATTCACAGATGACATCTGGGCCTGGGATGAGTGTCACTGGCATTTTGATTCACCTGGCAATGTGAAAACTTCCCTGAAACACTGTGTGATGAAGTCTTTGTAGAGTACACATAACCAGAATAATTGAGGAGTTCCAGAATGTGTGGGCCCCCATCATCCCTGCCACCCGGCTGTGCGAGGAGTTAGCATGAAACTAACACACATGCACACACGCACACACACACACACACACACACATAAACACATAAACACATGCACAGCAGAGACAGAGAACACATTTTCTCACATAGTTCCACCCACACATTCAGTGTAAAATCTGTCCCAGATCTGCTGCCCCCAAAACATAAAGTAGAAACTAAAAATTTCTGTATAAAAGCTGTAGCCAAGATGAATGTATCATATCCTCGAAATAAAAAAAAAACATACTATACATCCTTACATGCACATCAGTGTCACAAAGTTTTTTATCATCATAAAGCTTTCAATCAAAGAGAACATGCATGATTTATGTTTATGCAAATCCATATGGTGCCTTTATGTACATAATGTATTGTTAGTGTTTTAAAATAGATTTTTACCTGGTAACATATAGCTCAGTCCACCTTTATGTACTGTCTTACTATTTTCTGACTTTTGTCCATACCAAATTGCTACCAAACTACTGATATGTGGGATTACATTGCTACAGTTTATTCAAATTATCTAAACTACTTCATCTGGAGACATCACATCGATAGATATTATTTAGAATAATACCTAAGGAGGAAGGAAATTGGAATATCCATACGATATATTAAGAAATCAATACATGGTTACATAGTTTATTATTATGATTATCAAATGTGTCTCACTGAGGAGGGATCATCGTTTCCTTTGAATGACCACTATACAGTATGTATTTCCATATGGTGTCCTTGTATAAAATACTACAAAAAAACAGAAAACAAATGCAAGTTGGGAAAGTAGAACAAGACACTGGAAATTGTTCATGTCAACATGTCTTTAAAAAAAGATGTAACCAATAAATCAGAAATCACATTACATAAGTAGAAACAGCAAAATGCCTCCATTAGTACAATTACTCTTGTGTTTTTATCATAGTAATACCAGGATATCAAGATCAGAAAGCTGTCTTACTGTTACATTTCCAGACATTTACGTAAGTCTATAAGGGAACAGGTGATATAGAGGTCAAAGGTCATGCTAAATAGCTGACTTCCATTTGCTGTCTGTTTCATATGACAAGCATGTAAGTTAACTCCAGTGAAACATGAGATGTTTATGTGCAAAGGCAGAAACACTGGTCAAAACACTGTAAGTTGATTTGATACAGTGCATCCACACAAACCACCTGCTGATCCACTCTACGCCCAGGTACCTGACCTGGTCTTAATATGCGTTATTCAGTGAAAGTATACAAAGAGACGGAAACACTGTGGAGAATAAAACCAAAAACTTCCTCAGTTTTGATCTGATACTGAAGAAACACAAGGGCCACTAGAGGCCCCCAAACCCGACTTTGAAAACTTGGTTTAAACAATCCGTCAATTTAAAATTGACACAACTAGGAACTTTGTTTCAGTTAGTTCATTAATTTCAACCTAAATTTTAAATCCCAGAGGTTTCCAACCAAAGAATCTATTCTCCTAGTCAGGATGCTTTGCCAAACCCACTTGTCTTTGTACAGACACAAAGGTATTTCAGTTGACTCCAATATTACTGTACCTTTCTGCAGGTATCCTCGACCTCGGAGCTGTGTGATTTCAGTTTTCAGCCGCTGGTCCTATCAACCTGCCCAGTGTCTCATCTGCTGCTGCTTGTTGCTGTTATGATCTCTGTTGCCTGCTGTTCTTTTCTCTCTACTCTGTCCACTCACCCCAACCAGTTGAGGCAGATGGCCGCCCACCCTGAGCCTGGTTCTGCTGGAGGTTTCTTCAGTTAAAGGGAGTTTTTCCTCTCCACTGTCGCCTAGTGTTTGCTCAAGTGGGATTGTTGGGTTTTCTATATAGTTCTGTATATTCCTATATTTTGCAAGGACCTAAACCTTGCTATGTAAAGTGCCTTGAGATGACATTTGTTATGATTTGGCGCTATAAAAATAAAGATGAATTGAATTGAATTGAAATATTGGACAGTTTGAGCTTTGAGATCTAAGGTCTGACACTTTCTGCTGTAAATTCTATGTCCAGCAGCCTCTTTGATTGTCCAAAACCATACTGTAGAAGGACTGCTGCCACCTGTCTGCTTGGAGACACTTTTTCAACTCAAATAAATGGTAAATTAAATGGTAATTTTCTCTTTGTTTCCCAAAAAGCATACAGGTCCTATTAACATTTAGTTAACATTAGTATGGCATGACTAATATGTTATTCCATACCCCAATTACTTTACTTTACTTTACTTTACTTTACTTGGCAGACGCTTTTATCCAAAGCGACTTACAAGGAGAAGACACCAGC
>JAUBNQ010000028.1:685123-697898 GCA_032353495.1 Ctenopoma kingsleyae
AAGCTATGGAGGAAGCCTGTGACCAAATTGATGTAACATCAATACAGGGATGGATTCGTCACTCCAGAAGATTCTTCGCACGTTGCCTTGCTAATGAGAACATAGCCTGTTTTGTTGACGAGGCCCTGTGGCCAGACCTAGCTAGGCAGAGAGAGGCCGATTGTGTTTATTGTGGGGTTTTTTTTCTGGACTTAATTACAAAAAACTGTGACTTGAATACATGAGGAGAAATAAATGTCATTGGTCTGCACAACTGGTGTCATGAAGTGTTGGTGAATTTATTTTTACACTTTCTCTGTGTAAGTGTTTTAAGATAAGCACAGGAGTGTTTAAGTGAATCAAACAGAATCAGACCATATGATGGCTGTGTTGGAAGTTTTGACAATAAATAGGGTTTTTGTAAGAAATTGAAGAGTTTTGACTAAGGTGTTCCATTTTGCAAATAATCTGAGATGTTGTGTTGATTGAGTGAAGCGTTGTACTAATTGTGTGAAGTGTTTTGAAAAACCGGGCCCTGTTTTCAAAATTGTGCTTAAGCAATTGAAAAAAATTGTAAGCAATATTTTTTGCAAATCATTTAGCACAATTCTCAAAACACCTCACATATCCTGCATAATGAAGCTCTGCATTCAAAACTATATAAAAACACTTATCAAAACCAAACTTTTTCTGCAAATGGTAAACATTTCTTGCCCACGCCAAAATTTTTACTCCAACCAACTAAACACTATGTAAAATACAAAACACAGACAGACAAGGAAAGAAGCGCCAGGGGTGTCTTATCCATAATTACACCTTGGTTCTTAGAAATCTTTTCTTTTCTTAGAAAATTTTTCTCAAAAGGCACCTGGTAAATCTATTTCATGCATACTCTGTGTCAATGGGGAATATGAGCCAGAGACAAGGCGACTTGCCTGATGTTGCCAAAAACTGTCTCGTTCCTTATGATGTGGCTTTGAATGTCTTGAAGTCTTATGGCATTATTTGCCAAAACTGTGATTATAATCTCTGCCTCGTGTGCCTCAGTGAACATCTGACCCCTTCCACCAAATTCTACTTGTCTCTCAGTTCTTAGAGAAAACAGCAATGTATATATTGGTATGTAGCCTCTCACTGTACAAGTCAAGAACGCATACATGAATACTGCAAATATAGAATGCATATGTCATTTGAGTGGGTGGAGGGGCACTCATTAATCTACAATCATTTCTAAGAGGGTCTTCAGCTGTAGTGCTCCTGGGAAACACATCCTGAGCTTAAGAAGGTTTGTAAGATGGATTTTATCTTCAATCATGCAGAGAGGCGAGGCCCTGTTTGATTATTTAGGACACTACTGACATTTGTGCAATGAAAAAATGATAACTATCATCAATAATTTTCTTGTTGCTATTTTAAAAGTGAATGACCCTGTCCTATGCGATACCTTGCAATACTTTATTCACGTTTCTTTTTTGTTTTAATTTCTGTTACAGAAATAAAAAAAATTACATTTAGTCAAAGCTGAGTCCTCTTGAAGCAGGATACATGCTGACCTTTGAAAGGATGTAGTCAGAAGATGTGGATTATGAAATGTAAAAGCTCAAGGCAAGGTGCAAAAAGAGAAAGAAAGAGCAGACTGTTAGAGGTACACAGTTCACAGTTCATTCATGATTTAGCGGGGGGGGGAGCAATCACTTTTTTCACATAGGAGCAGACAGGTTTGGAGCATTTTTCCCTTAATAAATGAAATTATCATTTTAAAACATTTTGTATTTACCCAAGATATTTTTGTGTACTACTGGAATTAGTTTGATGACCTGAATCATTTACAGTTTTTTCCAATTGCTTAAGAACAATTTTGACAAGGCTCATTTTTGCAAATCATTTAGCACAATTCACAAAACACCTCACCCAAAAAGCAAAACACCTCACATTTCCTGCAAAATGAAGCTCTGCATTCAAAACTATATAAATACTTGTCAAAACCAAACTTTTGCTGCAAATGGTAAACATTTCTTGCCCACGCCAAAATTTTTCCTCCAAACAACTAAACACTACTACGTAAAATCCAAAACACTTTTACTTTTTTAGGGATTATCAGAACTGTAAATGCTGAGAATTAGACACAGAGACATATGTGCAGAAGCAAATTTGACTGAAACAAATCCTTTGTTTATCCACATTCTTTGTTGGTGTTGACCACAAAAATGTATATAAAAGAATACATATTACTGTAAAGTTCTACAGACTTCTAAACGTTTGAAAAACAAAATGAGAAACTTTTGAAAGTATGAAAAAACAAACCAAAACAAAGAAAAAATTATCCAGCTTATCTTGTCGTCTCTGTGGGTCTGGACACCTCATCCACATCACCTGCAATGTCTTCCCTCACTCGACAGCAAGGAAAAAAACGCCGGGAGTTATCTATAAATTACACATTGGTTCTTGAGTTTTACTCTAAAGGTACCTGGTAAAGCTGATTCATGCATAATTGGTGTCAATGGAGAATATGAGCTAGAGTAGACAAGGCCTGATGTTGCCAAAAACTGTCTTGTTCCTTATGATGTGACTTTGAATCTCTTGAAGTTTTATGGCATTATTTGCCAAAACTAACTCTGCCTTCTGTACCTCAGTGAACATCTGACCCCTTCCACCAAGTTGTACTTGTCTCTCAGTTCTTAGAGAAAACAGCACTGTATATATTGATATGTAGCCTCTCACATTTCTGATGAAGATTATGTAGAACTGTACAAATAAAGAACACATACATGAATTAAATTTTACAAATGTGAGGAGTTTGATCTCTGAGTGTCAGTTTTTGCAGTTTAGCTTTACATTAGATTTTAGTGTGTTAGCAGTTGGAACAAACTGTAAGTGTGACAAATATGTGAAAAGAAAAATCAGGAAGGGGGCAAATACTTTTTCATAGCACTGTAGCAAGGGGAAGAGGAAGAGAAAGCTGTGATATAAAGAGCAAAGGAGATGAAAAGAGAATAGCTGGTGAAGAAGAAGACAGAGTGAGAGGTGAAAGGAGAAGAGAAAGAGGGTGAGTCAAAGCTACAGTGAGGTGGGGAGAGAGCGCAAGTGAGTGTCAAAGTTTGAAGGCAGAGGTAGAGAGGAGGAAGTCGAAAGAGAGTGGAAAGACTGAAGTAGAGAGCAGAAGAAGAGAGAAGACAGAGAAGTGGGAGACAGCAATTTGATATGTAGAGAGAGAGGGAGACAGTGAAAGAGTGAGAGAAGGCCGAGGCGGGGGGGGGGGACCCCAGCTGTTGTCAGTGTCACGCTCCTGACAGCCTCCTCTTGCCTCCTCCTGCCTCTGCTCCTCTGTAATAACTTGTCAGATCGATGGCTCCCTAGACAGCCGAGCTTTTTACTGCCGCCAAATGAAGTGTGTGACATTTCTGCCACTTTCACAGGTCACTGCTGCACACTCCTACACTTACACATTTGTAAAGCCAAAAACAAGGACTGGGAGAAGTTCTTCCTGTCTACCAGGGCGTATGCCCCCTAAGGGATAGCTAGGATTGTGGACAAACACAGCAGGTTATTGATTTTTTTTTATACTCCCAAATAACAAGAGGCTAATAGCACCATGTTAGAGGTTTGGTACATTTTGGCAAATTTACTGCAACAGATTTAAATTTAAATGCATTTAATTAGATTAGATTAGAAATTAGATTTCTGAAAGTGGTCCTTCCTTTTCCAGGCAGTATGAAAATTTTACCTGCATTTTTGTGACATGATGTAATTCAGGCGTCATGCATGAATGACTGCTTTCACTATTTGGATGTTTTTGGCTGAGTTTAACAGCATAGAAGAGACTAGTCATTTTATTCCAGTCCTAAAGTTTTTACCTGTGGTGCACACAGCTCAGTTGATGAATAGTGAGTTGAAAGAGATGAATTGTGCTGCAGTACAACTCATCCTTGACCTGTTGGACAGTGACTGACTCTCTCTATCTGTCTACTAGAATGACCGACCACCAAGCACAGTGAAGTAGTATTTGCAGCGTTTTTCCTGCGTTGGCCCTGACTGTTAGCATGTGAACATACAGTAATCCTTTGGTGTAATAGGTTACTGAGAGCTAGTAAAGGAAAAGTAGAACAAAGAAAGAAAAGAGAAGAAGTTTGTTCTTCTGATTTAGACAGACTATGCTGTTGTGGTGTAGTGTGGTGATGTTAGCTACAGCAGCTGGAGGTGCTGGTGAGAGAGCAGTGGAGTCAGGAGCTGTCACCTGTGAATGTTACCTTTACCAACACCTGTAGTTAGCGAACACTCCATTAGTCACAACTGGCTTTTGTTACTTTGTATTCTGTCTGTTTTATGTTTATTAGTTGAAATTTTGATGGGTTTGATAATGACGATATACAGTATATGATTAACATGAATCTGTTGGATCAGCTCTGTCACCAGTAGCTAGGATTTTATTTGGCAATGCATGCATGAATTTTGGGGGTGTACTTACTCTAGGAGCACTGAAAGGAGGGGGTGACTTAAAAATCTGTTGTAAAGTTAATAATCTTATTATAATTTGAATGAATGAATGGGACACAAATCTATCTTAGTCTACAGTAAGTCATGCTGAGGAATTAAATGGGTTGTTGAATCCGACAAATATAATATTGTTATACTTAAATAAATTGACATCAATTATTCATCTGCTACTGTATATTTATTCAATTTCACGGCAGCATCAGGAGTTGTGTAGTTTGAGCATACAAATATTCCTACGTGTCACTCAGAAATGTTTTAATTCATATATTTAATTCATATACAATTTTAATTGATATAAAAAATTTGCTAATTTAGGTGTTTTTTTTTATTTTACTGGAAGGTGAGATATTGACCTTATCTTTGTCCCCACCCTTATTGCTTCAGTACAACAGATACCCTGCATAAGCTTTAGAACTGATGCTGTGTTGAAAGGCAGATTGGAGAGGCAAAGGAAACAGGTTGGGGTGGGGAGGGTAGTGGTACAGGAGGCACTAGAAGAGCAAGCTGGGGTGAAAAGGGGGCTGCGGGGGCCTTTTGCTGCATCTCTGTGCAGCAACTGTCAAAGACGATTTTCCTTGCCTCCCACTGTACTACTGAGATAGAGGAAGCAGCGGTATGATCCATGAACCTGCATAAAAATCAATGTGGGCAGCCCAAACATGAAATCGATGCGGCCGGCTGGCAAGGCAGAGGTGGGAGCTGGAGAGAAGGGAGGAAGAGGGAGGGAGGGAGGCGTGGAGGAAAGAGGGTAGGGTGGAGGAGTTCACTGAAGTCCGCTGGAGTGGGACGCTCTCCTCCTGAGCTGGGGCACGCGGGGGAGTTGAGGTCGGGGCAACGTGGGAGGGGAAACAGAGGGGTGAAGTTAGTTGATGTGGTAATGGAGAGGTGCTACAGAGAGTTCGGCCAACAGGGGGTCGGAAGACTTGTACCGACGGATAGTTTTGGACTAAAGCTGCTGTTTTCTTGCCAAAAAATTAACAAATATTCAGTTTCCCCAGAATTAAGTTGTTTTGAAAGTGGAAAACTGAATTTCTGAACATCGCATGAGACCAAAGCTCTTCAAGTGTGCAATATCTCGTCTTTTTTTTAGCCATGAAGAGACATCTTTATCCATATTAAACCAAAACTTGCTTTGATTTGAGCAAATTCATTTTAAAAGGCCAGTACGAATTCTGGAGACTACAACAGAAGATGCATCCATCCTTCATCCTAACCGCTTGTCCTGAAAGACCCAGCCATCCCATAGATTCAAATCCTTCTTGCTGGGAACCAATTAGAACCAAAATTTTGCCCATCTTTAGTGACTTGGGAATAATTTCCTACTCTGTGATGCTTAGTAAATATGGGCCCAGCTCTCACATATCAGGGACAAAAGAAGCAATACACCTGGCTCCTGCTGACGAGACTGGTCCTGTCCAAGCCTGCCATTAAAATGATTTACAGGGTAGCAGTGCAGTGACCCTGCCATCCTTCAGCTGCACTCTGTCACATTCCCATTCACGCGGTAGCCCAAGTCAAACAGTACAACAAAGCATTTAACACTCACTGCTAAGTCTAGTGTCTAATGACACTGACAGGTTCAGAGGAAATATTCAAATGTTGTGTTTAAATATTACAAATACTTTGTGTAACCTTAACTTTAAATATAATAATGATTTTATGATTTACATGTAGAATGTTTTTTTCAGTTCTGTCTTCTGGCACTGCAACACAGGACCATGGTTTGCATTGAGGTTTCAGATCCATTACACCCCTGATCAACTGTCAGTGTGTTGAACTGACCATTGGATGCACACGTGCCACCACAGCACTCTACAGTATGTGGTTAACACAACTTTACACTTTTTACACCCTACAAAAATGAACAAACTTACTGGTTGTTTAACAAAACGTGGTACCTTTGGGCTCTATACAAAAGGCTGGTGGTAATGAACTGTGTCCAGTGGAAGGTGGGGAGCAGAGCACAGTACAGAGGCACCTTGTAAAGTCAGCAACTATGCAGGTAGAACAAAATGAAGCAGAATACCTAAAAAGGACAAAAGTTTGTGAATCATTTCTTTCTTTTCTGCCATCTAAAAACATAGTGAAGAACCTAACAATCAAGGATAATGTAGATACTCTTTTCAACCTTTTCATCTGTTACTGGGACACTGTCATGAACCCCTGTCCTCTCATTGGCTGAGCCCTGGCAAGGCATAAAATGCAAGCAGTGCCCAACATCCAATTAAGTTCTGCTGCTCACAGTTCACAGTCTTTCTGTCTCCATAGGACAATGACTGATGTTGCTACTGATCAGGCTGGAATTCTGGAATATTATTGTGATGAGTGTTTTATCTATTAAGCGTAGAAACAAATTCAGAAGTTGTCATATTATGTGTATTTTGTACTAACATCACAGAATGTGTGTGGGTAAAGGAGACATGTTTTTGTTGTTGCTGTATAAATAAATTATGGGTATATACACATAGATTTATTATTTAATCCATTAATTAATCTCCACGCCTCACTGCTGATTCTGTGTTTACAGCGAGAGTGCCTCTCTACAGCTGCCTTACTGTAAGTCAGTTCGTCAATACCTCTGACACTGGTGAATTGACGCAGCAGGCCAAACAGAGAGCGGGTGATTGATTCCTTATACAAGCTAGTCTGGACAAAAGGTCTCCGGAGCCATGTGGCATTTCAGGAAGTGTGAGTCACAGGTCAGGGGTCTCCTGCCTGCTCCAGGGGCCCCTGGGGCAGAAATGAGAAGGTGGGGGAATGGAGAGGTCTGCAGCAGAGGTCTGGAAGAGCTGAGCGCTTGTACTTGGGGTCTTGTTAAAAGAGCCCAGGCCCATGCTAATAATGGTTTCAGACATCTGGGTACAGGGCTGTCACTGCCATTCCCCCAACCTCACCTTAAATGACTGACATGACATGTTATGAGGAGCTTCTCAGCATGTCGATACAAGGAAGTAACTTGCACACTATCATTCACACCATAGGAAGAGTGGGAAACTGCTACTAGCCACCAGCTAAACACTGATACATTTAAACTGTTGTTATGGATGAGCTTGTCTCCTCTGCCAGCCAGTCCTACAGGTATTCTATTTTCTATCTTGAATTAAAATCGTCTCATCTTTTCATAGTGTTCAAAATCCCACATTTACAACACTTCACTCCTCTTTTGTTTTCCACTGTTGTTGTGCGTAGCTTCCTGAGAAGCTGGCAGCTGGTTGGTATTCAGCGCGGCTCCTCTGCCCACTGTGTCTGGAGCATGCAGCGGCCGGGGCATCCTCCAGGTCAGAGCAGGGGTAAGGGGGTTTGCCAGAAGCGTTGCCCCCAGCAGACTGAGCCCTCACTGGGCACAGCTCTCTGATCTGCTCCTCCTCCTCCTCATGCCCGAGACAATACCAGACTATTGATATCTCTGAAACGCCCAGTCTAGCCTGCTTTCCCACTTGCTTTTATGTCAGATTTTTGATGTTGTTTTGGCTTAAATTTCTAGAAAGAAATGTGTTATTCTGTTTTGCTGCTCTGTTTTGAGTCAGACAAAAAAGTGGGTGCAGGCTAGGAGGAAAAGAGAAGACAAGGCGCCTATGGTTGTGTCCTTCAGGGTGATGAGGACAGCGTCTGAGCTTTGATCATGGTCAAGCCACGTCCATCTGGGTGCCCTGATGCCAGGGGCACTCTGCCAACCTACTTAGTACCTCGGATGTCAAATCCTCCACTGAGGACATGTCAGCAAGACTTTAAACATGGACTCAATTGGGGTAGAGTACCCTTCAACTCTTTTGGCTTATGTGTTTCTGACCCCTCTTCCAAGAATTAAATTATCCAAAGCTATGCATAAAGGACATTCCATAATGATGCCATAACAATTACGGTGTGAATCAGGAATGGCAGCTCATCTCTCCTCCAGCCCAAATGAATGCCTTTATTAGCAGAGTCAGGGGCCTTCTTTGCATAGTGCTCCATGGTGCCACAGAGTAAAAGGGCAGCGTGGAGGAGCCACACTGCCCTTTACTACCTCAAATGAGAGTCCTAATGAAGGCCACAAGCAGCACAACTATATATAGCTGTAATGAACACAGTCACTATTGCTGGATGTGGAATGGATAGAATCTTATTTGTATTTTTTTTTGTATGTAGCCTTTATTGCCAGGATAATTCTTCCTCAGATAAGGCATTGGTTTTCATCATATCTACTGGTGGAGCCATAATATGGCAACATGGTGATCAGGGAGCTACAGTCAGGCTGGCAATAATATATTTAGTGCCCGTGAAAGGTGAAACCTGTATATAGTGTAGTAGTAGGTCAGATTGTAGAGTCTGAATTGTAGAGAGAAACAGTACCTTTTAGGATTTTGTATCAGCAGCTCTCTTGTTCTTTGCTGTTTGTTGCTCCTGCAGAGGTTGATATCGGTGGTAGTTAACCTGAGAGGGTGGGAAAAGCGCTGTATGTTTAGGAGCCCAAAATGAATGGCATTTTGAAAAAACTCTTGAAAACAAAGTGTACTGGCCAGACTAATATCTGGGTGTTTCATTATCAGCCAGCATAAAAAAACATATTCACCTCAAGCTTTAGGCCTCTGACTGTACTTTTGTGAAGCACCCAGCTTCACAATAGTAAAAAAGGAACATCAAACCACAAAATGCATAATACGACCCCTTTAACTATGTTTTTGCCAATAGTGCCACCAAGAGGCCACGACCAACCATGGTAACCTCTGGCCAGTAACCACCCCTACCCCGACCGTGTACCGTCTACGAGCAATATTAAATGGCACAAATTTGTGTTAACATGTTGATGCCATTATGTTTCAGCACTGAGCTAATGTACTAGTCAATGGTACATCATGTTCTCATGGTATTGATAGCTGTATTTTATATCACATATTTGCCATTTCTTTCAGTTTTAACTTAAATTGATTGATTTACTTTTTCTTGTGTTTTCTATCAGTGTATTAGAGTAATTTCATTTGAGAGGCATCTAATAAACTCCATGTCTCTTGTTTAAAGAAGTGTTTACCTATCTGTCAAACTAAAAGGATCCATAATCCACAAGGGCAGAATAGATTATAGTTCTATTTCCTAAGCGCTGTAGAGTGTGCAATGTAGCCTCAAAATTATATCGCAATATTTCAAAGAAAGCAGTTATTAGTGCAAATGAAATTAAGGACATTTTCCATACTTCTTTTCCAGTGAGATACTGACTGCGTTTACATGCACTTATGTAAGCAGGTTACTCAGCGAAAGAAGATTTCTCGAGTAGTTGGGGAACATAGTTTACATGCACTTAAGAAACCTGGTTACTGGAAATCCATTTATCTTTCTCTTACAACACAGATTTATTTTGGAAACAGTAGTTTTGGCAGTGCAGGGGGGACAGAGGACACGCAGCTGATACACGAACTGTCTAAAGCAGGGGTGCCCAATACATTGATCGCAACCAGTCGATCGCAAAGCTAGTGCGGGTAGATCAGTGCTATTGAAAAAATATCAGATGTATGTTGATTGACGTACAGGGCGGCCAGTCTGAAATCTCCTCTAACCCACGGGTCACCACGCACGCGCAAGCTACTGCAAAACTACAGCAAACTAAGTGAAATGTTGAGCTTGATTTGCTCGCATCATCAGGAACATTGTTTCACCTGAACTCGTCTGCAGAGTCTCGTCTCACGGACAGTACAGTACGTACATAAACATGACGAAATGCACTGCGTCCTTCACTGCAGTATTCAGCTCTACTTAAGTATGATACTCAGTTTTTTCACACATGAAGATTATTAAGTCCAAATACAGGTCCACCATGATGAAGATCATTTGGAAGACTGCTTGAGGCTGGCTACTGTGTAACCCTGGCTAACTAACAACGTTCAGTGCAAGTGATTAGAGTATGGTAATATGGAGGGTCAATATAACAAGCATTAAATACATTTTTAAATGTGTCATTAACTTATTAAATACTGAAATTAATTCACAAATAATTTATTAAATATATAATTTATTAAATATGTAAGTGACCAAATATATTCATTTCATTTACAAAAAGCCAGTCTTGTAGTATTCGAGACCAGTCATGGTCCATACCCACTAAACATTGCACTTCGGATAGACGTGCAGATCATGTCTATATTAGGTCAATCAGTCTATGACCAATTCTGGACATCTATACAACTTCCAAACTAGGTCCACAATTTGAACGTCCATCCATGACCCAACTTGCACGTCAATATGACATTCAACATTTGAACGACATTTTTTTGGACATCATGTGGACGTCTATGACAGGTGCAGTTTTATTTACAAATATCAACATTGTTATCGACATAAGACATGTGAATACAGATTATTTATAAACAAACATGATTTATTATGTTTTAGCCTATTGATTTATTCAGTACAGGGATTTTTTTTTCCTGTTTAACTGGTTTATTTATTTCAGTTAATCAACTTATTTGTTTATGCATATATGTATTCATCCATATATGTGATTATTTATTAGGAAATGCAATTTGTGGGAAATTAGAGATAATTTCATGATATCAAGTGATGCCATGACCATTCTCGGTCGATGCTCAAGAGGCATGGCCACAGCGGTCAAGGACCAACCAAAAGGTGGACGCCACTCTGATTGGCTGAGACTACAAGCCAGACATTTTGGTGCGATTCAGCAAGTTCAAGGCAATGCAAATGGCCGCACAGCTTTTCAGCCTGCTTCGCAAGTTCACTACCGTGAGTCCACCCATTTTTCTGTAAACTGAAGGTAAGTACGTACAGTGTTTGCTATTTTAGCGTTACAGTCTTAAATTCCCAAAGCTGCTGTGGTTACAGAAGTTAGCATGTCAAGACAAAATATTGCCTTCCTTGCTACTGTATGTCTATCTTATCAGTTGCTGAGATGGTTTTGTATTAATCCAGTATTGGTAGCGGATGAACAGGAAACATATTTTCGCAAATGTTGGGACTTGGTGTGTGACTGCAGATCACCTTTGCATATATCTAAATCATTTGTCTTTTTCTGCTTGTGCAGAAGGAGTCATGAAATTTGATGAGGCCGCCACTGAAGAGTACATCAAGATGCATGTTTCAGAGCACCTCAAGCATGCACCTCAAAGACATGGAGTTGGAGGATTCGCTCAGGACTGATAAGCCCAGCCTACAGGACTTTGAACCAGAATTGTTTTTCCCCATGTTCGTTCTGAAAACCATTTGAAAACTGAGTAGATGTCTTCCTTTATTACCAATGGTGTTGAACTGTGTCTGGCTTGGTTTAAGGACTAAAGGCCAGGGGTCTCAAAGTGTATTAGAACTGATATATAGACACATTTCAGAGCGCTTCACAATGTTTTTGATGACAACTTTGTATGCACCTCCAGTTATCTGAGAGAGTCAAATTAAGTTATTGGAATATGATCTAGTCCCATTTTAGAAGGTGGCATACTGTTCCAGATAATTTTCCAATAACTCTTAGTCTCAGCCACAGATAACTGGAGATGCATACAAAGGTATTTTGAAGAGTTGGTGTAAATCTATTTATACATGATGAATGAAACAGGTATTATGAAATTAGAAGCAGACCGTCTCTCCCTCTGACTCTGGCTGCACTTCACGTCCGTCTAAAAATAAAACTCATCCCTCATTGGTCATAAGTCACGAGTTGTGTCACCTGCATCCAATGAAAAGCAATAACTGCCAGCGTTGCTATGATACACCTAACAACAGCGTGAGATTTTAAAAAAGATCTCACGAGCATAGCTCACTAGCAAAATAGTAGGCTCGTTCAAGATGAACTGCGCCTGGAAAAATTAAATTAAATTAAAATTAAAATTGGTAACTATATTCTAATTCTCACAAGCTTAATGTACATCATCATCGGACACAGTACAAGGAATATGAAAAGCTTCGGGGGTCTGTCAAATCCCGGTGACAGCAAAAAATAAAAAATAAAACAACCACAGCAACAAACTTTGGCAGAGTTGTTTGTCAAAAACAACCTTACCAAAAGAAAAGATATAACCAAAGCGGTCACAAATTACAGTGGAACCTTGGATTGCGAGCATAATTCGTTCTGTAAACGTGTTCTTAATCCAAAACAAAGTATATCAAAGCGAATTTCCCCATAAGAAATGATGGAAAGTCTGATGATTCATTTCACAACCCAAAAATATTTTTATAAAAATGATTAATACAAAATATAAACTCAAACCAGCACTCACTTTCTTGACTGAAATGTCCCGGTCAGCGCACTTTTACTACTTCTCTTATTAATGAAACCTGTTTCTGTACATTTGCTGCGGTTATTGAGCAAATGTAAATATGC
>JAUBNQ010000028.1:697998-712132 GCA_032353495.1 Ctenopoma kingsleyae
AATTAGGAGACGATATTGGTGAATCTCATTCATTTCATACACTGAGAGTTGTGATCACGTGAGGCTCCGCAGACAAACACTTTATTTCAAGTTTTGAATAAATTCAACAAGACCTGTTTTTCCAAAAGCTTTGTTTATGTATTTTTTATGTGCTGTTTCTTCAGTATTATTTAGCAACAGTAAATATCCTATTACAGAGCAAACGGATAAGGCTTAACAGTTGTTTGGGGTTATTAAAATATCATCAAATTATCGTTATCGGGAAAATGGCAAAAAATATTGTGATATAATATTTTGTCAATATCGAACACCCCTATTGGACACACATAGGATTTACCATGTTTTTCATGAAAAGATATGTGTCTTTAGCTTACCATCATTGCAAAAGGGTTATTGCAATGGATTCATTAATAAATTTGCATTAGCAAACATAATGTTCTAGTGGTTCTCAAACTTTTTACCACCTCAAAAACTCTCCAAGTACCACCATTATGACCAGAGGTGGGTAGTAATGAGTTACATGTACTTTACTTTTTTCTAAATGTACTTCTAGGAGTAGTTTTGCTGCACCATACGTTTTACTTTTACTTGAGTAGTTTTATGAAGAAGAAACGCTTCTCTCACTCGACTCCTTACTACTTTTTTTTTTTTTTTTTACCATTTATTCTACACATAAGTTTCACCAATCAGTCATTGCAACAATGATCACATGACTCCGTTATGCCACCGGTAATAACGTTGCTACATTGATTGAAGTTGGTTCTTGCTGACGTGCAGAAGGCAGACAGCTATAAAGCTGTGTGCAGATGTGCACACTTCACTCGTAAGATCACTTGTTAGCTCACTCTGGATTCAGAAATGGGTGATTTACAATTACATCCTGATCAACTAACAGACTTCAGTGACTAGACTTCAGCTACGTCTGTGAATAAGACAGGTTTTGTCCATGTGACGTTGTGTAAAAACAGCCTGAAAGATTTAACGGGGTGAAGTGTGCACACACAGCTGTACAGCTGTCTGCTTTCTGTGTGTCAGAATAGAATAGAATAGAATAGAATAGAATAGAAAAACTTTACTGTCTGTTCCCAAAGGTAATAGAAATTCTCCTTTTGACAGGCTCAGAGTCAAATTTAAAACATTTAAAATACATGCACACATGTCCATACAAACTGTTAAAAGGTGGGGAAAAAAAAAACCCATCCAGTGGGAACCAACTTCAATCCATGTAGTGACGTTATTAGCGACCTGTGTTATGTCTGCTCATGTGTCTGAATTAAACGTCCCTAATAAAACTGGACATGGTTCGTATTTCTGACAGACATCCAGATACCAGAGTTTGGCTACAACATGTGAATGAAAACACTGTATAGTCAGTGTGGGCTAAGGCTTGTAATTTGAGATGTTGTGTTGTGACTCTAATGCTGTTAATAATGTTTATGGATGTAAAGTGTATAAAAGTCTGATGGTCAGACGTTGTCCAGTGAGCAGAAACAGTTCACCAGTAAACTAGGAGAGGGACACACTGGGCTTCAAAGCGGCTGTATGACAAAATTATTAATCCGTGCTCCCGATTCATTAACCAACACATTTCAGCTGTGAGACTGTTTCTGTCTCTGTGGCCGTGCATAAAAACGGGTGAACTGTCCGCACCCAGCTGTCTGCTTTCTACGTGTCAGCTTATGTGTTTTGTCTGTTTATGTGTTTGAATTAAACTTTGAATTTAACTGGACCTGATTCTAATTTCTAAAATGACTCTAATGCTGTTAATATTTTTATGGAGATGTGAATATCTGTGGAGATTCTCAGTCATCCAGGTCACGGTTATCTCAAACAGAGGTTTTTCAGTGGCAACTGGACTTGTTTCTAAGACAAAAAGTCAAAATTTTAACTTTAAGGCTTGTTTTATATATTATTTGGGTGTTCAAGCTGGTAATATTAACATTAGCATCTGCTGTTTTTTTTAAACGGTATTCAGGGTTGTGGTGCAGATAGAATATTTTACAATACTGTTGTTATGATATGTGGCTTGGTTTTTAGACTGCGCAATTTCAAGTTTTCAGGCAGTGTCACACACAGTCTGATATGGGATGGGAATATTTTGAGACCAGTGGTTATGTATCTGTAAAGCCATATGAAGCTCTGACTTATGTATTACAGTAGTTTCTTACACCCCTACTGTATAAATAAAAATACAGTACATTGCAACATTATAGGAGGGCTTGCTATTGTGGATTACATGCTGATTATACATACACACAAATCATGTTACGCTGAGCAGCCATGCCAGCTGTCTCTCTCCTGCTGTCGCTCGTAGCACACATAGACGCAGCAGGCATGTGCACGCACATTATCATGCAGGGCGGTGTCTCTGGGCCTGCTGCATTATGCATGGAGCTCAGGGGAGCCAGGCCAGTGGAGAGTGAAAGAGAGGCCCAGGAGCGAGCCACGCTGTCGGACACATGTCAGCACAGTCACACCACCTCTCCCCGGACCTCAAACTTACATACACACATACACAAAAGCACACAATGTACACAGTCACACACATCGCTCAGTAGCCAGACAAATCTGTACATGTGCTCACTCACCCACGGCCTGTCAGACAAAAGTCAATGTGATCCGCTCCTGTCTCGATTCCACAGTTTGTGAATTGGTTACGGTAATGCAATACAACACAGGCTCGCGTCAACCTGACAGACTTATGATCCGTTGTTCACAGAGAGGGTGCGCCACATGCAGCCAGGTGTCATGCAGTTGCTTAATGCTATTTGTGTTAATTATGTGGAACATTTGCATGCTGTCGAGCCTCATTGCACTACAGGAACTAATTGGCCTCTAAAGGTGGAAAGGCATTGGTTAAATTCCCTCACAAAAATGAATAATTCTTTTGATGTTGAGCAGCATTCTGGCTGTTGTGCAAAAGTCAATAAAAGGTGCTTATACATGTGTGTATCACAGATTTGTGTAGGAGAATGTGCAGCAGTACATGAAGGAAAGCACTATAAGTAGTTGTGTTTCAGACTGTCCTATATTGTTGTTATGCTGCTGGATGATGTTGAGGTGTTTCAGTAGACAGACAGCATGCTGGCCCTGTGAGAGACATATGGAAATTTTCACAATGTTTTGTTTACACTGCCTTGAAGCACTTACTTGCTCTCTGGCTGACTGCTGCACAGAGGTAAAGCCATTCTTCTCTCAGTCACATCGTCCACCTCCTGCTATGAGTTTGCCCCGCAGGCCTGCCGGCTGTACCTTCAACCCTGTGGACAATAGACGAGTCTAACTGTCACCAGCCTAAGGTCAGTGTGGGTCAATGAATATGAAACAGAGAAGACCACTGTACAGAGAACAGGCAGACGGAACATCAATTACTGAACCTAAGTTCTGCTGCAGAAGGACTTCAACTCACAGGTGTGTGTGTGTGTGTGTGTGTGTGTGTGTGTGTGTGTGTGTGTGTGTGTGTGTGTTCCTGGGAGATATAGTGATGTTTTCATTCACAATAGTAAAGCAAATTTAATTTTAAGCATTAGAAAAATGCTCTCTCTAAAATTAAAATCAGGACATGGCAGACATGATATTGTTGAATGCTTTGTGGCTGATGCTTCATCACTTTGAATTTAGTAAAAAAACTAAATGGATTGGATGCATTCAGTGTTGGCCTTACAATTATACTGTTTATTAGGACGCATGACACAAAAACTTTCTTTATAATTAAAGACAAAATGATTAGACCTCAAGGAATTATGGAGCATTTGGCTTAAGTTCTCCTCAGTGTGTTATGGCCAATGTGCTCCCCAAGTGTTAAGGACCCTAGTTCATTTTGGAATGTACAGAAAATCCTCAGGTTTACTTTAAACTAAATGAAGTGAAAAGTGAGGTGGTCAAAATTCTGTGATTTTTTTTTCTTTCAAACCGTAACTGATCAGTCAATCAGGATTGAACTTAAGGGGACAGAGCTTGTTTGACTTGAACACTTGGAACAATTCTTAAATTATTGGTAAGAAGTAATTTCATCCTGCCACACAGGAAAGAAATCAGTGTGGAACTCAGAAAGAAGATAGTTGATGCTCACCTTAAGGGGGGAGGCTGTATTGCCATTTCTAAGTGCTTCACAGTGTCTAGAACAGCTGTATCTTGCATCAGACAAATTCTGTTAGAAACAAACAAACAAAAACGGGCATTCAAGACTTGAAGCCTCAGTGCATCCACTCTGTGTGTGTTTGTCATCGTTAACTGGTTAATCAGCTCGTGTTAGGGTTTTTACTTTGTTCAGTGTTCCCTTTTTTGTGTAGGATTAGATTCACCATTTCTTGGCCTCTATTAAGTGCTTGTGTTGCATATGAATGCATTAAAGGTGTTTCTGATATTCTGTCCAACCGTACATCCAGGAGGATATGCACTGTTTTAAGCTTATTTGGCATTTTGACATGTTTCTAATTATAACATCATTAGAAACATGACTATAGTTTTTTTTTTTTTTTTGCCAGATGTCATTTTTATTTCTGTGGAGCTAATCTAAATTGACACTTTGCAAGTTTAGAAAAAAATATTTGGAGCAACTGCTAATAAAATGTTAGACATTGCTATCTGGATGTGTCACCCTAGTTTTGCATTTTCAGCCACTGGGTGCTTTGTGCTGATTTCTATGCTCTCTCTCTCTTTTTCCTTCTTCCTCATTTTGCTTTCTACTATATGTGTGTATGTATGTGTTTGTGTGTGTGTGTGTGCATGTGAGCAGACTGGTGGATGAGGTCCCAGGGGGCTGGATTACCCCTCTGCATGCCCCAGGCCAAGCAGCTCTTGGGGGGATTACTGTGAGACCTGCACCCTGGCTGGATTAGAGCGCTGGACCTCATTTCCATCTCCTTATTTACCTCGGCCCACCAGAGGAAACGCTCAGCTGCACAAAAACATGCTAATTGATGCTGAGAAAGCCATGGAGAGGTGCAACACTCACTCTGTAAGATTGTTTTTTGGGAGGGTTAAAGGTTTAAAGATAAGTTGTTGAAAAATACTTTTCAGTTAGTCACCAGATACTGCTAGGCAAATTGCATGTGTGCACATCTCCGTGTCTGCATATTTGCATTTTTACTGATGCTGTTGATTTGATGTGTGTGTGTGGGTTTGAATAGTTTAATGATTTTATGGTGAAACAGGTGCATGTACAGTGTATGCGCGTATCGTTGCATTGTTGGTCTGTGATGTCATTATGTATGTGTGCTGTTGTTGTGTGGAAGTTGTTTAAACATGATGCTGCTTCTCATACTTCTTTCAGTATAAATGTTTGTGTGTATGGACATCATGGTGGAGGTCCTCATTATTTGGTGGGGTCGCGTACAGACATGGCCACGGCACAATGAGGACAGTTGGCGGACCTATTCCTATTCCCGCAGCTCTTTAACGAGCTAGTGATGGGGAGAACAGCCCAGTTGCCCTGGCAACCGGGTTGAACTCCAACCTCTGAGGTTGGCAACCTGTATATATTAGGATCACAGGCGTATGCAAATGGCCCACTGGTCCTTTTCCCCTATCTTTTCTTCTGCTAGATTGTCCTTCTTATTCCATCCTAGACTTGACATGTGTGCTAACAGTGCCCTTGCTCTGACGTATGACCCTCCACACTTGCAGAACAGTCTAAGTGAGTGAATCATTAGGAGAGAAAGTGAGCTTCAGGATGCTCTCAGTTATTAGACACACTGTCTCTGCATCTATTTTATGGCAAATCCTTTTCTGTCTAGTTCAACGTCTTCTCAGTGCTGCCATCTATTTTTTACTAATGACTGGTCTAAACGTGTTACTTCCACAGTGTACTTAAAGAGCCAATAAGTTACATTTTTACATTAAAATAAAAGCTTTAGAATAATTTTGATGTTGCACTGACTCTGCCATCTCTGTCATTGCCTCTACTTACCTGTTACTGCACTATGTAACTTTGGAATGCTGTTCCTGAGAACTCTTGCAAGAACTTTGACACAATGCAGGAGAGTGAGCTCGTGAAACCTGGTACCCAAGTAAAATAACCTAACAAAACATGGATTACCCTGACACATAGTTTTTCAAGGGGGCCATATTCTGTGTCAGACCAGCTGTGGTCATGTTGTATGGATTGTGTGCACTGACGTGCTTGACATTAGTTACTGCATTAATAACTCCGCTACGAACATATCCTTTACTGTTGCCATATCACGCCTGCCTGCAACTCCCAATAGCACAGTCCGTCATGGGCAATAAAGAAATGGTCCATGGCCCTGTTGTCTGAACACAGTTTACTATCTTTGTAACCTGGAGATGTTTAGTTAGTATCTAAACCTCTTTGTTGACCTGTCTTGTCATCAAATACTAAAACACTAACAAACCATACTTCAAGCAAACACAACACAACATATAGCAAGTCAGCTAAGAAGTTGTTGGATCCAAGCAAGCGCATGAAACCCAGTTTGGAATATATCTTGTATTTTATCTTTTTTAATTCAAACTCTTTTTTAACTCTTGCCTCTAAGTCTGATATTTAATCTTTTTCGTTCTCTTGATTGGTCATTCTCTCTTTTTCTCATCCTTGTTCCCTCTGACATTGCCTTCCTGAGTCTCTTTGATTATTCAGTTAAATCACTAAGTGAGACTAACTGCTGTGTGGTAGAGTAAGACCTAATGCTCATGAGTGTAATTCAGAGAACCAGAACGTTAATGTAAAGGGAAAACAAATCTCAGTGGGTCACCAAGTCTGTTTTGTACTGCTTTCAGCTCAAATGCTTAGTGAGGAGAGGTCAAAGCGTGACAGATACAGTATTTACAACAGTTAAAGGTAGAAAGTGAATTACCGTCAGCAATTGTAGTGGGAGACAAATAGTAAAAGTACCAAATCTTCCTTATTGAGGCTATAAATCAGCCAGACAAACCTGATTTCACTGTGCCTGCACCGTTAAGCTATAACACACCACAATTAGCTCACAGTTACTATATCTTTAAAAAAAAAAGTTTTTCATCAGGATGAAAGATGAAAGAATAAACATAATCTGTGCCACTGTGTGAAGGTCTGTGTGAAAGTTGAGTAAAACTACCCTGCACTCTAATCAAATAAGATCTATTTATTACATCAGCTCAATGTCCCACTCTATATCTGATACTGGGACAATGTACCGTTACTTTGGTGTAGAAGATCAAAGTTAGCATCTTGCTGCAGACATGCAGTTTTGTCTTTTTTTTTTTTGTCACTTTAGGGGTCGCCACAGCAGATCATCTGCCTCCATCTCACCCTATCCCTAACACCCTGCTCTGTTACACCAACCGTCTGCATGTCCTCCTTCACTACATCCATGAACCTCCTCTGAGGTCTTCCTCTTTTCCTCCTCTGTCCCTCCTCTGTACATGTCCAAACCATCTCAACCTCGCCTCTCTAACTTTGTCTCCAAACTGCTCAACATGATCTGTCCCTCTGATGTCCTCATTTCTAATACTGTCCTTCCTGGTCACTCCCAGTGAAAATCTTAACATCTCCAGCTCTATGATTATCATCATACTGTAGATGCCATGTGTGCATTTAGGTAACAAAAAGAAAACATCAGTAGGTGTTTAACACAATCGTACATATTTTTTTTAACACAACATGGGTTATTTGATATGTGACATGTGTATGCTGCATTGTCAGATTACATTATAAAAAGTATTAGAAGATCAAGAGTCCAAAGATTAAGTCAAAATTTGAATTTCTCTACATCAATTTCCCACAAAAACAATTATGTTCAAATGTTACTGTCTTATTTTTTAAAAATAAATAGAGCTCTTGCCCCTTAAACAATCTTTATACATCCTGGTAGTAGGGTTGATTACCACCACCTGTTCCTTACCAGAACAGGATTTTGCTAGGATCTTAGAAACTACAGTCTACTGGCATTCAAGGATCCACGCCCCGATTTAGCTCCCCAGTTTGGTCTTCTATACTAATTGATCATGCCATCTGCACTTTGCCTTTTATTCTCACTCACATCAAAACACTGGCAAAGTTGGGTTCTGTTGGTCAAGGTATTAATGTCAATCACCAGCTATAGTCAGTGATCACAGCGAAATATCATCTTGGAAAATTTTCACAGGTTTACCTACCTTAGCAGTTTTCCATAACAGGGCCATATAACATTTTTGTGTATGTCTTTGTGACTCCATCTTGATTCATAAAAGAATCAATGTCTGTGCCAAGACTGACTCTTCTGTCATAGCTGACAGGTTCTACTTTTGTAGCTTTGCCCTGAGCATCTTGCAGATCTAAGAGCTTTATTTTTATACATTGAAATTGGATGTGATTAGCTTTGTGTGAAAAGATTATAATTCAGTGGAGCTTGGTGTATTGTGCACGCATCCAAGGCCACAGGAATATTAGAGCTACAATTAACTGCATCTGATCTGGCTTTTTCCTTTTATCTCTTGTAAAACATAATTACTAAGGAACAGAAATCCTCTTTAATTGGTAAGCAAGTACTAACCATATGTAACAATAAAGACTGCAAAGAATTCACATCTTTCACCATCTACAGTTCATAATATTGTTTTTTTTTTCTTTGACAAAACATATGGGCTCCATCTGGTTGTTTTTGTAAAAAAAGAGACATCAGATTATCACCAGATTGTTATCAGTGAAAGGTGCAACAGCCAGTGTATGCTATCGGGGTGCATCAGTGTCCACAGTATGGGTGACTTGCATATACCATCAATGCAATGCAGAGGTGTATACTGGCATTTTAGAGAGACATCAAGGGGAAGTCAGTTATCAAATATATACCACTTAAATTAAACAAATGTTCTATTCACTAGTTTTTGGGACTTTGAGGTTACATTTATAGTTCTTTCTTTTATTATACACAACATTCCATAAATTCTCAGAGACTATTTGTGTCTTCCAGCAGAAGATGTACCCAATGGTTCCCATCCATCTATCCCCCACAGAGACACCCAGACCAACCAGTAGGAGTCACTATACCAATACAACACTAAGGAAATGTTCCCTCACTGTCTTCCCACCCACGAGCACTGGTCATTATGATGGATGGAGCCAGAAGCAGTGCTGCAGGGACTGAACTGTAAATTGGTCTCTGGGGTGGACAGTGAATGCCTTTACCCACTTTTGGCCAAATCCCTCAAATTGTATGTGATTGGTGTTGATGGACACTTTTGTCTCACAATACAATGTGTACCAGAAATGAAAGCGCTATACAGCTGGAAGAGCAGCTTGTCACTGCTGTCCAGAGCACTCAAGACTCCATATAGTTAATATATTAGGTTTTTGTCTGTGACACCTGACAGTGAAAGAGAACAGAGCAAAGCTTCCCATTGTATTAAAGACTGTTCCTTATCTTTGTTGCTGTGCTGTAAGACTGTGTTCAAATCAACGTTAGTTATGCATCAATGTGGGTGAGCTACTGTGCAATTTACTGTGCAATCATATAGACAGAGTTGCTTTGTATTCCTGTCAGAGTAGTAAAATTCCACAATCCATATATAGTATTGCTGTAAATTAGAACTGCAACTAATGATTATCTTTTATTATGGATTAATTTAAATTGTTCTTCTATCTGACTAGCATAACCATCCATAACCATAACCAACTCTTATGTGTAGATTAGAACGTGCTGACCTTTTCCATTCTTTTCCATTGCCTTTCCATAATAATTTTTCTTTCTCACTCTGCAAGTCAACAATAAGTGCAACAGTCTTTTCAATATAAGACTATCTGACTGCACAAAAGAACACAAAAGAAGAAGCTCACTGATAAACATCAGAGCATGTTCAAAATTGAGAGTGCATTCCTTTCAATTTATATACTGTAAACAAACAGTATTTTATACCATACATTATAGTGTGGAACTTAACCTTGCATTTCTTTAATCATGTCAAATTTAGCAGACAATGGTTAATGTTAATGGACAATGAATTTTATTATGCTTCCAAACACTGTATTATTGGATCTTCTAACTTTATACCAATATTGAAATAAGTACAAACACATCTGAAGTGATGGTTCTTGCATACTCTCCTCCCGGTAGTACAGAGTGTTGGATTTGCTGTCAGAACATCACTTTGTGGCTCTGCACTTGCCTCTCTGGGAAGTCAGACTAAGTAAGAGTTTAATTCTTTTAACAGACCATTCTCTGCACACTAGGCAAGCCGGGCTCAATGGGGCCTGATTTATGTGCTGACAAGCAGTGGAGACTCGGTGTGTTCTGTGTGCATTGGAAGACATATCACTGCTGGAAGCTAAATAAAAAATCAATGAGAGTGAGGCTGGTTGGTTAGGGAGAGCGTCCGCTCGGCTGGAGTTTAACAGCGTTTTAACTCTCCACTGACTGAGGTTGGTGGAATGGCCATTGATTTTACCCCCCCAGCCACACCCCACTCCCACCACCCCATACTCTCTTTTAATAAATCAGTTTGGTGTGCGTACATGTGAGTGTGGCATAATTCTTTTTGCTTCTTCGTCAGACACCTACAGCTCCAAGTATTGGAATGACAAGACCAGTTCATTTGTGTTTGCTTTACACTGAAGACATTTGGGTGTACATGTCAGAAGATAATTGCTGAAAAAGTGAAGTCTGTGAATGCTATAGTAATACTTTTCAAAATTTTGTGTTGTGTGTTGTGAGGTTTTTGGACAGAGCAGAAATCATTGCTCAGCGTCTGGCTGTTAGAGCTTTTGTCAGAACGATCGGTTACACAGTGGAAACATTATGAACTGATTGACTTTATGCACAAAGACAACTTGGTTAGGATTAACAACAACTTCAAGCTTTGGTTAAGTTAAAGACTAAATCTATACTTCCTGGTACAGTATTGTTATAACACCTCACACAATCCTAGAGTTTCCACATGTAGAATGGGAGGCGGAGCCTTTAGCTATCAAGGTGAGCCTGACAGCACGTTCTAACCTACACATAAAAGTTGGTTATGGTTATGGATGGTTATGCTAGTCAGATAGAAAGACCATTTAAATTAATCCATAATAAAACATAATCATTAGTTGCAGTTCTACTTTACAGCAATAATATATATGGATTGTGGAATTTTACTACTCTGACAGGAATACAAAGCAACTCTGTCTATATGATTGCACAGTAAATTGCACAGTAGCTCACCCACATTGATGCATAACTAACGTTGATTTGAACACAGTCTTACAGCACAGCAACAAAGATAAGAAGGACGCCTAGTCTTAAAAGGGGGGTCTGCCTCCTGAACCTGGATTGGGAGCTGGTTTATTACGGTGGCCCTAGAGACAAAGGGTGTACAAATGTAAAAGCGACTTTAAATGTAAAAGCAACTGGAAATGTAGAAACGACTGCAATTGTCGAAGCGACTGCAAATGTCGAAGCGATTGCAAATGTAAAAGCGACATTAGGGGAAGTGATGAGCGCAGCTTGCTACCTACCTCATTTACATCCTGTCATCAGCACACAGCAGTTTATGTCAACTGAAAACGCAACGCCCCTGAATAGTTAGCTTTTAAGACTAGGCTTAAAACTTTCCTTTTTAAAAGCTTTAAAGCTTATAGTCAGAGCTGGCTCAGGTGACTCTGAACCATCTCTTAGCTATGCTGCAATAGATTTAGTCTGCTGGGGGACCTCCCTTGACACACTGAGCTCCTCTTTTCTTCTCTCCTCTCTGCCTCTCTGTCCACTCATGTGCCACCATTGCACGTGATTAACTTTGTGTTTTCTCTCTCTCATAGCTGTGCTTCTTCATCTCTGTCTTCCTCTCTCTGTACCTTTCTGCCATCCTCAGAGTTGAATGATTCCACTTGCAGTAACTGGCCCTACCAACCTGCCTAGTATTTTGTCTATTTTTTTCACTTAACTTGACCAGTCTGTATATACAGACCAAATTAACTAACCAACTTAACTCTACCAAAGAGATGATCTGCTCATAACCCTCAGCTTCACAGATGAGCTTGATTTGGTGAACTGAATATAGTTTAAGTAGAGTGTGATACAGCTGCACACTAATTTGTGTGTAATCATCACTAGCTTAATGCCATGGTTTAACCTTAATTTACCATTTATAAACACGGTGATGATGTAACTGATAGTTTACAATGTGTTTCCAAGCTTCACACCAACTGTTAATTTCTCACAAGCCCACACAAAGCTTAGCGTGTATTCTAACACTCCTCATGTCATTTCAAGATCTATGCAACCTTACCATATGATCCTGATTATTGAATATTTATGAAAACACTCAGGATTATTCTGTCTCAGATGGTAAAAGTCAAAAACAATAACAAATTATCAACCTTAACCTTTACAATTCTGACTATCTGAATCAAAAAGAGTTTGCCCACATTTTCCAGAACCTTGGCAGTGAAGAGCAGGGCTCTGATCCTACAACAGATCCCAGCATCTCCCTCCCCGCTTATCCTCTAATCGAAGTACACTCAAGGATAACCAGTTGCGTCTATGTGTATGTCTGCATTTAGTATACTGTACTGTATATACAGAAAGTGATTGTGTGGATGTTGGCATGGTGCCTTAAAAACCGCATGGCTGTTGAATATTTTATTCAAGAATATAAAGAGTTCACAGAGAGTATATGACACTAGTTGTTAAGGAGAAGAGTTATGATTGTGATGTGAGTTATACTGCCCAAAATGAAAGACTTTTGGACTTGAGCATAGAATACACGATTGCACAGTGCCAAAGATCTGCACAAGCAGTGCAGGTGGTGACTGAGTGGCACATCTTCCCCTCAGGGCTTTGCGTAGTTTGCGTGATCTCTGCGGAGACTGTGATGTATAAAAATCATTATACTTGAGTCAGCTCAACTCAGCACGAGCTCACCCTTGTACCAGTTCTCCCTCAACACTCCTGTGCATGCCAAACTTCAGCACATTTGCTGAAGAATGCTGGAAAGACTGCCCAGACTCTCACCAAAGTGCATCAGGTACCAGAAAATTTGACTTGTTACAGTATGTACGCCGGGCACGGGTGGCCTTGCTTTTGGCCCCCCAGCTTGGTGCCTGTACGTTGGGGTTCTCCCCATTGGACGAGAGGGTTGCTTCCTTGCGCCTCCGGGTTGGAGGGAAGACTCTGACTGTTGTCTGCGCTTATGCGCCGAACAGCAGTTCGGAGTACCCATCCTTCTTAGGGTCCCTGGAGGATGTGCTGCGAAGCGCTGCTCCTGGGGACTCCATTGTTGTGCTGGGAGACTTCAACGCTCACGTTGGCAATGACAGTGAAACCTGGAGAGGTGTGATTGGGAGGAACGGCCTCCCCGATCCGAACCCGAGTGGTGTTCAGTTGTTGGACTTCTGTGCTAGTCACGGATTGTCTATAACACCACGTTCGAGCATAAGGGTGTCCATAAGTGCACCTGGCACCAGGATGTCCAGGGTCGCAGTTTGATGATCGACTTTGTAGTTGTGTAATCGGACCTGCGACCTTATGTCTTGAACACTCGGGTGAAGAGAGGGGCTGAGCTGTCAACTGTCAATCACCACCTGGTGGTGAGTTGGATCAGATGGCGGGGGAGGCTGCCGGACAGACCAGGCAGACCGAAAAGTATAGTGAGGGACTGCTGGGAACGTCTGGCAGAGGAACTTGTCAGAATGATCTTCAACCGCCACCTCCGACAGAACTTCAGTCTCATCCCGAGGGAGGCGGGGGACATTGAGTCTGAATGGACCATGTTCCGAACCTCCATTGCTGAAGCAGCAGTGCGGAGCTGTGGCTGTAGGGTTGTGCCTCTTGTGGCAACAATCCCCGTACCCGGTGGTGGACACCTCAGGTTCAGGAGGCTGTCAAGCTGAAGAAGGAGTCCTATCGGGTCTGGTTGATCAGTAGATCTACAGAAGCAGCTGAGGGGTACCGGCGGGCCAAGTGTGCAGCAGCCTCGGCTGTTGCAGAAGCAAAAACTTGGGCATGGGAGGAGTTTTGGGAAGCCATGGAAAATGACTTTCGATCGGCCCCGAGAAGGTTCTGGCAAACCATCAAGTGTCTCAGGAGGGGAAAGCGGTGCTCCACCAACACTGTGTACAGTGGAGGTGGGAGCCTGCTGACTTCAATTGTAGATGTCATTGAACAGTGGAAGGAATACTTCGAGGATCTTCTCAATCCCACCAGCATGTCTTCCTTAGAGGAAGCAGAGCCAGGGGACTCTG
>JAUBNQ010000028.1:714169-728531 GCA_032353495.1 Ctenopoma kingsleyae
CTACCCTGGGTTCCTTAAAGCTCTGGATGTTGTGGGGCTGTCTTGGTTGACATGTCTCTGCAACATTGCATGGACATTGGGGGCAGTGCCCCTGGATTGGCAGACCGGGGTGGTGGTCACATCCTCCCCCCTTCTTAAGGGGGACCGGAGGATGTGCTCCAACTACAGGGGGATCACACTCCTCAGCCTCCCCAGTAAGGTCTATGCAGGGGTGCTGGAGAAGAGAGTTCGATCGATAGTCGAATTTGTTAAGTGCATACCTGTGCTCAGTGATATCTTGTATGAAATGTATGGATATATAATTTAAAATTGTATGATAATTGTTATATTTTTAGGGGGCTTGGGATAGGCCTAATGACGAGTTCATGTTCTGGCAACAATGGGGGTGCTACAGTTAAAAATGATATCTCAAATTCTTACTTCCTTTTGGCATTAAATGTTTCATATCATATAAGTCATTAATTGAAATGTTTCGGGTTCTTTTTTAACCTAATTTGGGGGACAGCATCATGAGTCTTCAGTCACTGAACAGGCCTAATTTGATGCCGCTTCACTTATAGGTGTCATTACAGTGAGCATTGTTGAAATCTCTCCTTCCTTTCCATTATCTTTGCTATATTCTCACTTAGAAAGACCCATCAGCTCTTTAATGACACTTGAGACTTTGCCAACATTGATTCAAAAAGGCTTTCTCATTCATTGTAGTTTTTGAATAAAAATATTTTTTACTCATGCTTCTCTTCTTTGATGATTGATTGATGATTTGATTGCATTAATTACATTATTACAACTTACATTATGTCACTTACAAAGGTCATTCCAATTTTGAATTAAACATGACTCATTGACCTATTAGGATTGGAAAAATCATTTTTCATAGTTTCTATAGTTTAGGATAGGATACATTTTACTTTGATGCCCATTATGAGAAAAATGAATGATATATGATATGATATATATTCTGCTGGCCCTGCTCATTTTGCCAGTAAAGAATCTTATCTCTAGAATTTTTTGGGGGAAGTTGTTCAATACACAATCACAATCACTTTTCTAAGACAATCAACGACTTTAGCATAATTCAGATTACTTTTCTACCTATGGTCAATAACTAAACTTGTCAGGGGGTCTATAAGCTTTAGGTTTACGTTTAATAAAAATAATAATCATTATTATTGTTGTTATTAAATAATAATGAACATAAACAGTAATAAACATAAATAGTAATAAACATGTAAGAGGGGACCTGCATGATTCAGATTTCCTTCCTACTCCAGAGCTGCATGTTGGGGGCATCTCTAAGGCAGTGTTTTAAAGTGCAGTGTAAATTGGCCAAGGCATTTTAAAGTTGGGTCCACCTTCTCACCAGTACAGTGACATTTCTGTGTAAAGGGTTTTCTGTAAGGTCTACTTGTTTGCCAGTCACAGTCTGCTTTCCACCAATTGTATTGAGCTGTATCACGTCCTCTTTCAGTCAAACCCTACATTTTTTCTCTCACAGTCTCATTTATCACCAAATGGACAAATGTTCTGGTCTGGTTGACAGCTCCACGGCAAAGGTGTGATTTTTACCTGTGTGTGGAGTGAATAATTAAACTCTGTATCTATAGGCACCACAGTTGTTACCTATAAATGTATCTAATATTATTATTGAAAACAGTTAACTATTACTGAATAAATAAGCCTTGATTTTATTTTCTAGGAAACACATTATTCCATCACTTCTTCTTCTGTGTGCACTGCAGCTGATTTTGTGACCAGTGTTAAGTGCTGATGATTTTGGAATTTGATCCATCAAATGGGATTTAGCTCATAGTCAGACTAAGTTAATTTAAAATTAAAATGTTAATTATTTTTAATAATTCACTAAAAAATGACTGGCTTGGGTTAAAACTGATTACTGTGTGGTTTCAGTAAAATTTTATTGCAATCATACTTCATTTAGTGAAAGTGATTAGGGTTAGTTTTAGCTAAGTGAATGAGAGGCATCAGCTTTAAAAAGCACACACAAGAAGAACCTGCACTGATTTGTCAAATGTCCATTTTCACTGGGCAAATAAAATCGCTGTGTAACAATTTCTTAGCATCATTACTGTTTAAAAAAAGTTTTGGAAGACCGGCAGACCATAATGAAATATTTCCATGACATTCGTCTTTAGATAAATAAGTATGCTGAGTTGTGCCCTCTCACCCCAGCTGCAGTCTTCTCTGACTGGCACTCCCTGATCACCCTAATGAGGCTTGGGCACAAACCGGGGCGAGAGGGCACCACCGTTATCTGGCATCTCCCCCATTAAAATCACCTCTAACAGCCATGACCGTCCAACACACAACCGTTCTCCACCACAATTAGTTGGTAAAAATTATGCAAATATAAACTAGAGGAGCTGCTGTGAGGATGCAGAACACAGTGGCTTTTAAATACAGGGAGGTGATATGAAGGAGAAGCAAGGAAGCATGTTGTCCAGAGGGCAGCCAGTGATTAGTAGCATCAACACATCCATCGTCATGGTGATGATATTGTTTGGGTGGGGACAGAGTGGGGTGACAGAATGACAAGGGCAATTACGTAGGAGAGGTCACATTGGGGTGACGAGGGTGAGACAACATGGCTGGGGGCCCACTGGCACCCCATGTCACCGACAGCAACCTACTGAACTCTGCACCACTATGCTACGGAGAGGTCACTGTACATACACCATTACTACACAGCAGTAAGCACAGATCCATACATGGGTGGGCATCACATGGAAATGTGACATTACACACAGTCTTATAGATGAATTTATTCATCCTTTAATTTGCCACATTAGTAAATGTCCAAACTGTGTTCACATGTTTTATCTTATGTGATTTTACATTTGCTGACATCTGTTGATGTTTTAATGAATGCTAAGCTGTTTTAAATGTTTCAGTGTAGTGTATTTCTGTGCCATTGTGTGGGTTAGATACAACATCCATTACATTAAATGACATAAATATGTCAGATTTAGCCAAAGGGCCCATTTTCATCTGCAGTCCCTGGGCAGACTGATGCTAAAACTGCCAGCAAAGGCAGGGACTGCAATTTTTTTATGCAATATTGCTTCCTACAAAATACATTAATATTCTACTCTTCTACTTGCTTTGCATTTTAATCTGACACACACAGAGGTGTTCACACTGAGAACTGAGCCCTGTATTAACACAGTGCAAGGTGCTCAATTTTTATTTGGTTACTTTGATAAGTTAGGTTACTTTGGTTTGGTAAGTTGGTAAGTATCATTTATAGTTTATTTTTGTCACAATACCACAAGGTAAACATATCAGTTGCATTCTGAAAGTACTTTGGAAATATGTGCTGTGCTAGATTGCTAGATGATGTTGCATTGTGGTAAGACAAAAGTTGAGACAATTTCAACTTAGCATTTATTTTGCTGCAAAAAACTGTGATGGCATCCCTGCTGTGTAGATGAAGTAGTGCAACAAAAATATATAGAGTGGTTGTATGGTTTAAGTGCTGTTTGATGTGAAAGATATGCACTGTTTTACAGTTACAGTTAATATACTGTGGAATATAGATGGCATAATGCAGAGTGGGGGCTCTATTTTCTTTAAATAGTGTACAGACACAATCATAAGTCAGGCTTATGGCTAAGGTTAGGGTGTGTAGAGCAATCTCTTTGCAGTTTTCATAACCAGCATAGGTGCGTACAGGGTGCAACTAGATACAACTAGTGGGAGGAATGCCTCATGAACAGTTGGCGTCGGGAGAGGCTTCAATAATGTCCAAACAAAAAACCCAACACCTGACAGTGGGCTGTATTACCCTTCACTGTCCAGCAGCAGCTCTGAGACTGTATTTAATTATGAATCAGGTCTTAACTGGTCATATTAACTGGTTGAATTGGGTACAGGACTGATTTAGAGTAACAGGTCAGTTCATACTGAGCTTTGCTAAATTGATTGAACGCCAGAGATTCAGGAGTCCACAATGTAATAGTTTTTAAAATATTTTCTCTAAAACCAGGTCACATTACTATACTGACATGGAATATATTGTAATACAATGTAATTTTTGTAATTTTTACTCTGTGTAATTTTAAGATATAGTTGGAAGCATAATTTTGAAGGCAACTGGAAAGATATCATAAAGAAGAAGGAGGTTTTATCATAAACAACCATCACTGCACCACCTAATCACCATAAATACAGCCTAAGACGAACGTCTTCTCACAAAGTGGTGCAAACATGTTCATTTGATGCAAGGGAAATTTGCTAAATAAGCAGAGATGCAAAAAATAGAATGTGCCTAAGAAAAAAACTGCATAAAAACAGTGTTTGGCATAATGCTGGTATTGTACTTGCAGGAAAATAGAACTGAGATGTGTGTACTGTGCTGTTACACAACCTACTGCTTATGTATTGTCTTGCTCAGAAAATAATGAAATCAATAAATACAAATTCCTGAAAGTTTCAGTACGCTTTGCAAAATGATGGTTTAAAATATATCATATCAGTGATCATATCATATCACTGAAATCTATTTTTCCAACACACAAAAAAATGTTTATTCCACATTATGTTCCGAGCCCGTTTTGAAAACAGAATGGTTAAGACCAAGACCACCACAGTTATTATGCCTAAATCTAAACATATAGCCACGTAAGATCAGAAGACAGTGAATTGTGAAAAGCTTTGGTTAGCACTGACTGATCATTTTGTTCTACTCATAGAGGCATCAGATCAGAAAACACTTTTATGTGTCACTTTTAAGGGGTAGTAACACATGATGGATTTTGTCATTGAAACTGGAGGCCTTAGTTCTTATTTTGATTTGCATTATTGTTGACCACCATCAATTGTCTTCATCGGTTCACTCACCTAAGCCCAAGCTACGTGGTTACTTTTAATGTCAGGTTTTTGTCTCACTCCTAAAGTAGCCCTTAAATCCCCCTCAAAAAAGAGGGCCAGCTAAAACGTCCTCCCTCCAAAACTGTAAAACAGGTTCTCACAAGGATAGGAACACACACACAGACAAACAGACAAAGCCTGAGGGGAAGTGACAGAGCCACCAGGAAGTGTTGCAGAGCCTGCTGTGAGTAAAGGAGTGGAGCTCCAGCTTTCTCCACAGATCAGCTCCACAAAGGACTCTCTCTGTCAGTGGTTTACCTCTCTTCATATGACTTGTCACCACGCTCTTCCTCTTTAGCGCTTCTCACACTTGATGAAGCCATGTAAGAGTGAGGGTGGAAGTGAGGAGCTCTAATGTATTCAGAGGAGATTGGTTGTGAAGTCTGGCTCCCCCCATGCTCTTCCTCCGAGGCTGGCCTATTGATTGTTGTGTGTGTTGCTGCTTCCTGAGATCCCCGTCAAGTCTTGTTATGACGGCAGCATTCCTCTGCCTGGCTTTGGCAGGTAGCTACAGTGCTGCAGTCTGGGATTTTAACAGCTCCTGAGCTTCATCACGTACATTTGGGCTTATTTCACTGGGGCTTTTCTTTGTTGATACCATCCTTGGTTATAAATCATCATTGCTTTGGAGTTTCAGCACACACTTTTCAGAGTCACAGAATCACTTGTCAATAAACAAAAACTTTCACATTTTTGCCAAAGGAGTTCTGTAGGTGCTGCTTCTTGCTTCCCTGTTCAACCAGTGGAATTATTGTTGCATTTCCTTCTTTCTCCCAAACCAAATATGTCATTCAAATTATTACAGCTGTACAATTACAAGTAGACTTTCTGTCACTGGCTGCACTCTAGAAGCTCCGAATGAAATTTCAACAGATATGGTTAATTGAGCACAGTTCTGATAATTTAACTTGTGCAGACAGTTGAGTGCTGATCATGAGCTTGCAGTGACATGGGACTGTTGGAGTGGCATGCCCTGGAACCTGGACATTGTTTGGCCCACAGTTTATAAACTCTTTCCATATTGCCATGGAATGTGTTTAGATCTGAAGATCCTAGAAGACTGATGATGTTGACATAGAAATGTGACGTATGTTGTGAAAAATATATCAAGTAAATGCAAGTATAATAGTCTTAAATGACCTGTGACTTTATTTGTATATCAAGCACAACTGGGATGATGCTGGGAACAAAGTCTGTATTAGAGTATTAGAGTTCAGACTGAATGCACTGTTCCCACAGCACAGTGGGCAACCTCGATACTTTGCAGGCAGCTTGCGAAGAGTTAATTTCACTAAATATTTTATGCGAGACCTTTATGTGTTTGATTACCCAGCGTGCCCCCATGCATACACGGACCTCCCATTCTGGCCTGCAAGAACAACACGGACAAACTCAGCCCTCGATGCACTCATCCATGCAGCCTCCCTCCTTTCGCGCTCTCTCACCCCGTCGCTCTCTGCTCTGCCCATTAGCTTCAATTAATGTGATGGTTCATCAGTGGTGGAGCACTCTGTCACGAGGCCGTACCCCACTACTTATCTGATTACTCTTAATGGGAGAAAATACGATAAACAAATTCAATTATCCATGACCTATTTCCAGTTGTGGGGACATGGGATTGTTATTCATGTCATCTCTGAAGTATGAATATGAAGAGATCTAATTACCTTGGTGTCACGTTATGGATGGACAGGGTATGCAAATATATTCCATATTCATGGTGATGAACTGCTCTGCGTGGTAAAGGCCAGAGAGGGAGTGAGTGGTACTGAAGATGAACACCCCCTGTTGTGCCCTCAGTGGCCATCAATTCTTCACCGAGCGCAGCCTTCGTCTGCTTGTATTGATGACAGGAGCACTAGCTCCATAGATTCTTCCAGCTCCTCCAACAACCACACAAATGATTAAGACAGATGGATAAAGACTTAATTAAATCCAGACTTGACTATATGAAGATTGAAGGAGGTAACTGAAGATGAATGTATACTCTGGCTGTTAGTCCAAACCCTTGTTTGAATTTTCAGTTTTTTAAAGCTGTATTTATTCAGAACTCATATAAAAAGTTGATCAAATTTCTATGTCTAATGTGAGATGTGTTTCTTATAATGACAGAACTGTAGAGATTGCAAATGTGCCCCTGTGTGGGATCTATCGAATATATTATATCTGGTGCTCATGTAAACCCACTGTATGTTTCCTGCCCGACAGCAATAAGCAAACAACCATAGAAAGCAGTTGGGGACCTTTCAGCAGCTGAAGACCCAGATGTTTTTATTAAGAGGTGGTGGAGACCTAACCAGGGCTAGTAAGCAGAATATTAAACTTGGCTTGGAATAAAAATTCCTCTGCAAAAGGCAAACAAGGTTGGTTATTAGTCTTTATAATATGAATTGTTTGTTTTTTAGTACTTTTGGGGAATTTTTGACACTTTATTGCTGGATGAGCAAATTTCATTTAAGTAAGTGGTTGCTATCTTTGAGTCCAACAAGAGGATCAATAAAGTATGTCATTAGTATGTCATACTACTACTATTACTACTACTACTACTACTACTAATAATAATAATAATTTATTATAACATCTAGTTTTTAAATGATGATGCTGATTTTAGATGATCATTATCAGGGTGATGTTGATTTCCGAATATAGAAAACAACTTTTTAAAGTTAATAATATGTCCTGCTCTTTTCAAAAATGATTGCTGACTTATTGTGAATTAAGTGAGTAAATCAAGTCACTGTGACTGAGCTGCACAGATATTTTTTGCTCATTTTATCTCATTGTTTGGTTTGTATAGTACAGTATATATACAGTACCAAACAGCAGACAGATAAAGTTAGATGGTGGAGAAATAGATCATTCAGACATAAAAAATAAAGACATTTAGCAACAGACAGTATTTTTTCTCACAAGCTGATGAGCTGAAAGATGAGCTAACACTGGGCTGGATTCATCAGGTGGACAGAAGCATAACTCTAAATGAATGCTGATGTTCCTCTGTGTCTGTATCACTTAATCCACACTGTAACAAAAAATAATAACACGTAAATAGTGTGTTTTTAGCTCATTTCACTGCTCCAGAATGGTCATAAATCAATTACTGCAGCGTTGAGTGGTTCTGTAAGTGTTGTTTTCCACAGTAGCTCATTACATTATAAGTTGCTCCAGAAATACATGTAAACCAAATGGAAATAACATTAACAGCATTAAAAGCAATATTAGTATTAGTAGTATTAGAGTCGATTAGCAGTTGCTCAATATTAAGACACTTTTCAGACTCTATGCTGTGTGTATTCAGTGATTTGTTCACTATGTGTCTTCCTTCATCATGGCTTCATGTCTGTGGAATAGCATGGGCTCCCTCTGTTGGTCACAAGCCGGCCTGTGCTCTACCGGTGAGGTGAGGAAATGTGGGGCCAGTGTGACTGTCACTGGAGATAAATGGGGGTCCACAAGTGTTAGGGCCACTGTTCCTGCTCCGTTCCCAAAAAGAAAACAAATACATCTTCAGAGATGAAGAAATTCACTTGATTTAACCTCCGCTGAGAACCAATGACTGCTATTCTAAGGCCATGTGCTTCCTTATATTGAGCTGCTGACTGCTGGTGTTTAAACCCTTGTGTGCCTGCCTTTCTTTCTCCTTCCCTTTTCTTACACTTTCTTTTCTCTCCAGCCTTCTGTTTGTGTGAGAGAGAGTGTGTGTGTGTGTGTGTGTGTGTGCACGTTTCGTTCTCTGTCTCGGAACACGCAGGCGCTTGTGTCTCAGAGAGTTCACTGACTCTAAAGGATCGATGAAGGGAGGAGATTCAGAGCCAATTATTTTCAGCTTAATGGTCCCTAGGGTGCAGGGGTGAGCAACAACAAAACGCCTTCAAGAGACATCAATTCTGGACAAGCCAGCTCCTCCATCTCTGCACTGCCACAGTGTGGGCATCAACTCAGCTCTCTAGAGTAGGATGAAGCGCACACTGCAACACATACTCAGACACACACACACACACACACACATGCAGCACACACACACTCAGCTGTAGCAGCAGCTGGAAAGTGTAGACTTTGAGTGTCTCCATACTACAGTGACCGAGGATGCTTCATTTTAACTATCAGCACTGAACCGGGAAAGCTGCTTGATGGCAAACAGATGAAGAATACAGTTAAAGGATCATTCCTCTGTTTTTTGGCTTCTCGTTATTTTTGCAAAGTAGTTTCATGCTGCTCCTGTTCCCTATTCATTTCACTGTGGCAAGAAAATCTACTTGTGTGTATAAGTAATCACTGTGAACATTTGCTCACCTTATCACAGAATGACACTTTTATTTAACTGAAAACACTTTGTTGGGAGTGTCTTCAAGTGTTCGCGGGAAGCTCCAACTCCTTGACAGTTAATTTAATAGACAGATTTGATAGAAGAGACAGAAATAACAAAATTAAATTGTTAACAATCTATAGATTCTTTTAGTTGCTGACATGCTGTCCTTACAGGTTTCAAATCTTTTTTTGGTTGTTGGCGGGTCAAAAGCAAGCACCTTTGAACTGGCCAGCTTTAAACCAAACAGTTAGTTATAGAAAAAACAGTCCCTCCAATTAATCAGCGCTGGTCTGCATCCTGGTTAACAGTACTCATGCGTATACTGAAAGGTAAAATTCCATCAGGAAATAGCAGGATGCAGTAAGTATGTTGGACACTTACGTTCACATCACAGGTTTTAATGCTCAGTTCTGACTGTTTTACATTGAGCGTTATGCACATACAGCTACGGTGTGAACACTGTAGTCTAGACTGCCACACATGCACAAATGTAACTGCAATGTGAGCCACATGTCTATAATAACAGCAACAACATAAATTGTGCAGTCAAATTGAACATTTTCCTCAAAAACTGCTCAGTTACATAGGTTTCATCATAAATGTCCAACACACCTGAAACTTCCTCATCTCAACCCATGGTAACAGAATCAAACTATTTTCTCAGGGAACAGTCATTGTCATTTTTTCTCTCTCGGAGCCACAGAGATTGTCTCGTATGCATGGCTTGTTTTACATGGCAGATGCTGTTGTGCAGTCTTAGAATATCATAACCATTTTCCACTTTGAGAGTTTCCCCAAGGATTTGACAGGTCCTGATGAGCTTGTGACTTGACAGCAAAATTCTCTCACCCCTTCTTTTCATGGCTGCTAAAGGGCATTCCAGGGAATGTAGGAAATCACCAAGTGAAGCCTTCAAAACAGGTCGAAGGAACGAACAAGTGCCCTGAAACATCACAACACACTGCAATATAGTGAAAGTGTAAGAGAGTCAGAGGGGGATTCTTCCTTTAAAGCTCCTCTCAGAGTGTCGCTGCACACGTCCCCTTCATCTGCACTTTATTTTTATCATCTGAATGAAGTAAACACAGTTGTCTGTTCTCATAATTATCTTGAAAGACTGGGAAGGTGAAGAACCTGCCGGGCTCAGAACCATCTCCTTTCCCAGGTTGCTGAGCAGTGGGATGCCAGATTGTTTAAAGCAGTCCCACTGGGCGCCTTTGAGGCGGCGTTCAATGAGGCGCCACCGGCGACACTTTCCCCCAACAGCTTAGTGCTCATCAACTATTTAGATATGCACTTAACGCTCCTGGGGAAGCTAACGTCTAGCTGCTGCCGGATAGAGGGAGAGGAAACACTTTTCAACATAATGGCCAGGAGATAAGAAAAGGACTCTGTACGGCCAAAATTAAGCCTGATTAAAATCTGTGTGGTGGCCGAGTTAGTTACTTCTTTAGGGAAGGGGGGGGGTTAGTTGTGGGTGTGTGTGTTCCCATGGGTGCCCACCCCCCAATCTCAGACACCCTCCTTCTCTTTTCTGCTTGCAAGTCATTTCTCAGACATACAGCTATGAGGTTTCTTGCTCTTCTATAAGACTGTATCCCTCACCTGTACAGACACATCCCTCTCAGTCTGCCCATATCCCTCTCTCTCTCACCCAGACTCTCAAGCCCCCTCCACCTCATCCCACAAAACCCTTACCGCCCCTTCACCACCTACAGTACACACCTCCTCCTCCTCAGTCCTTCCATCTCCATTGCATCCCCAGACTCCCACAAGCAACTCCATGAGGGGTCGCATGATGAATGAGCAGACAGTCAGCAGGACCTCTGTGTGTGTGTGCGTATGTAGGGGGAGTATGTATGTGCATGCATCTGTGTCTCTGTGTGTGTGTGCGTTTGTGTGTGTGTATGTGTGTGTTGGTCAGAGAGTGATGACCACAACTGCCAGAGTGATCACAGTGGGATTCATTACGGCGACAGACAGGGCCGCCTCTAAAACACTGACCGTGTGTGTGTGTGTGTGCAGGCATGTGTGTGCGTATGTCTTGACAGGCCCTCCACTAAAATGGCGTCTGAGGATTACACACTGACTGGGATGGAATAAACAGTGCTGTGCCTATGTGTGTGTGTGTGTGTGTGTGTGTGTGTAGGTTTGATAAATTATTTACATCATTGAGAAAGCAGCGTCGACACTGTTTATGCCGCACCTGCTCTTCTCAGTGCTTAAAAGATGATTTATGTGTTATGGTCACATCGAATTTCAGCAACTATTGGTCTGGCGTCTTTTGGGACATAAAGTGGTGGTTACAAAGTGCCGCAGGCCCGTTTGGGAGGCGGCATAGTGAGAGAAGAGCAGCATCATATAACTGGACCAGGAAAACTCCTGTCCAGAGAGCTGTTACAGCAGTTTGTTTGCTCTTACACTCAAATGAGTTATGGAGACACTAAGGGATGGAACGCTGGCGATGCTCACCATGAATCTTGCAGTATAAGAAGCTATCATCAGGATAGGTTGACACTACTGGAAGTTAAAGCCCCCACTAATACTCAACTTAATAAAAAGAAAATCAGGAAACTCTGTACACAGCATCTGGAAACTTATAAGCCCGAAGAGAGAAAGAAACCACACATGTAAAATTGTAAATACATTTGTGAGGTTATTTTAGAGCTGCTATCTAAGAAATAGTGCCAACAAAGACTGACTGTTGCGTCGCCTTACATCACGTGGGTTGAAAAGTGGTACTGCGTGAGAAGAAGTAACTCTCCATACCAGCAGGTGGCAGTAGTCTGTATTTGTCATTTAATAAAAGAAAGCTTAAGGACTGTGGATACTGACAATAAACGAAGCAGCACTTTTTCACACCGGGAGTTTCTTCTCCCTTCTTGGCCATGTCATTGTGAATATATCCTTGTATTGGGATATTCAGATCAGATTAACATAAAGTTTCTCAAGTCGTAAGCTGAGCAGCAAATCAGAGCAGTCTCTCTTGTTGATGGGGATTGAGGTTGATTCCACATGTAGAATTGACTGAAAAATTGGCAATGGGACAAACAAGCACCTTTCAGTGCAGGACACACTGTCGACGGACGTTCACTGACGGCCCAACATTGGCTGACAGCTGGGCGTCACCTTGGCAGGTGATTTTCCTTGTATTTTGTTAATGTTAGGTCACTGATGGGCGATCTGTTCTCAGCATCCATACTGGAAGTGAGGAATGACATATTTACAGTCAGACTATAAAAACAACACATGCAACTCTAATTTTAAAAGAGCACCCTGCACGTTGCACACATTTGGTGCTGCAGAACCATACATGTTTTGTTTAACCTGACATCTTTCCATGATTTGTGCTTTTAATGAAATGTGTAATTGACTTTTCACTGACCACAGCACAATAAGTATCAACGTCAAAATGCTATTTTCACAGACAAGACCCTTTGTGCATGATATTCGTGATACCCTCTGTTTGTTATGCAATCCAGTTGAAGGCTTTTATGATGAAACAATTCACGTGACTGAATTTGCCTTTGTTACTTTTTCAAGTTAATATACAGTGAAACCCCAATTTTTCTTTAAATGCTCAACATTTGCCCACATGAATGCATATCTCATCACGATGCTTGCATTCGGTGATTTGCCCCTAAAGTTGCACTAGCATTGCTCTGCTGCAGTGAGCAGAATGTGAGATGCAAGTTGTCTGGAGCATCTTAGCTTCAGATTGCATCATTTTCCCTGTAGTATCTCCCAACATGTCCCAGATATCAGTCTCCTGCCACAGACAGGGGTGTCACAGCCGGATTTACATACAGCCCCAACAACACAGACACCCAGCGGTACCACAACACCACACACCAACTCAATATTTCATAGCTGTATGAAATATGCCTGAATGTGTGCACGGCATCTGCCATCTTTGGGGCTTTGCAGCCCCCCAGGAGACCCCTTTGAGCTGTAATTGGGAAGCGTGCTGAATTAATCAGCAGTTTATCCAATTTTTAATTGAAATAACACTTTCAAAAAGCACTGATAACACAGAGAACATCACCACTGATCCTTTTTGTACTGTCTTTTGCCTATTGTCAGTGTTCGTCTGTGTGCTCACTAATGGCCCGCAGAGATTCAGGGAAAAGTTACAGTGGTACGGAAATCAGAAAGAGCTAATAAAGAAAGAAGTAGCTTTACTGTGTAGACAAAACATTGTCTGACTATTCCATGGAGAATCTCATGTTTTGGTGGTTTTTTTTCCAGTGTTCTGTTTTTTTGGCAGCTTTTGATTTGATTTCTCATCATATCCTCACTAAGAAAAAAAAGGGTAAACATTCCACAACAGTTCAATGATATTGGATTATATAATCCATAAAGTCTATTTTACATTTTTGCTTGGTGATGCCTGAGGCAGTGAGCTTCTGGCAGCACTTCCAGGCACAGACCTTGTAACCCCATCTCCACACAGCCACAGCAAAGACCTGACGTTTTCTACCCCCCACCTAACAGACAACTCTACTCTCCTATTGCTACTCGTTGGTAAATATAATTGTTGTTAGTTTTATTCAGGTTAAAGCTCAACACTTTTTAAATGCAATTAATGCAGCACAGCACTGATCAATAATTTTTATATTAAGGAACAGATGATGAACAGATCATGAGAAGGCTGCCCCATCACTTTAAACCCACTGTGTCAAACACACTGAGAATTATGAGTTTTCCAGCTTGTTCTGATTTTACAACCTAATATGCCCTCTCGTATCAGTTTCCAGCCTAGATTTTTGGACATATTTAATTAGAAGGATTGTAAATGCACATAATTCTAACATAATTAGCATTAGAAAATATTATTTTTATCTTTTTTCAAAAGCACTAGTCCAAAGTCCCAAAATAGCTTGTAATATCAATAACTTTAAACCAAGGACTGATAAATGATCTAACATTTCTGAGTTGTTAAAATTGTATCTAGAGTTACTTATGCAGCAATGTTCACTTATGTCCCGATACTGAAGTATGGCTAGAGAAGATTGTTGATTGTTGAAGCACATTAATAATCAGAGGTGGGTAGAGCAGTCAAAAACTGTACTCAAGTAAGAGTAGCATTACTTCAAAATAATATTACTCAAGTAGAAGTAAAAAGTAGTCATCCAAAAAATTACTCAAGTAAGAGTAAAAAAG
>JAUBNQ010000028.1:728631-742557 GCA_032353495.1 Ctenopoma kingsleyae
GTGAAGATATCTGGAAGTTGAGTCCTGGTAACTGGATTTCTTTCTTTTTAGGTTGACAGTGCTTTGACAGTGAGATCACTATTTTGGATTTACCCTTTGCCTACAGAAAAACTCTACTCTAATATTTTGTGAAAAATCTTTCAAGTGGTGTAAATGATATCAACACACTGTTTGATCACTATGTAACTTGATAATTTAGGTGATCACTTTTATTTTGTAGCTTTTATTTTGTAATTTCCTATTAAAACGGAAACTGTATTTTGAAAAGAATGCAGAAACGGTAAAGGAGATAAAAACAAGGTGTTAAATTAGACAAAACTCTGCTTATATTTAACTTGTTGTGATTTAAATACAATCGTACATGGTTTTAATTTATTCTATAGATTCAGTTTATTGGTGAATGTCACAACTCTAGACGACATCTCTTTGGTAAAATAAAAGGTTAAAAAAAAGCAACGAGTCGAATGTTGTCCAGTGCAGCAGTTTCAGAAGCGTTTCTTCTTCACAAATCTATTCAAGTAAAAGTAAAAAGTATGGTGCCATAAAACTACTCTTAGACGTACTTTTTTTTTTTCAAAAACTCACTAAAGTAAATGTAACTCGTTACTAACCATCTCTGTTAATAATATTAATAATATTCCAATATTTAGATAATAATATATAGATCATAACATGGCACAAATATAAGTGGTTAGCACACAGCATGAAGGTTCTGAGAGAAGGAACATTTTGTGTGTGGATTCCCTCCCACGGCCCAAAGACATGCAGGTTAGGTTATTGGCAACTGTAAAATACCTGTAGGTGTAAATGTCTGTCAATGTGTGTCAGCCCTGTGATAGAATAGCAACGTGTTCAGTGCGCGCTCTGCCTCTCACTAAATCCTAGCCGGGATTTGTTTCCCCTGCTAGATTTTTGGTGTCACGTGTGCTCAACTTCACTGCAGAGAACAGCCATTATATCAGAGGTGAAAAGACTGCCTGTGTTTTAATTTAACGTATCTCAATAGAATTATCTATTGCTGCTTGTAACTACCAGACTATTCCACACCCACTGGTTCCCCACCTTGAGAGGCCTTCTGCCAGCTGCCCCATCACTTTCCAGCCTGGCAGGTGAACTTGTAGGCTGCAGAGTCTTGGCCATGCTTTCCAGCGCAGATGCACTGCAAGCTGGGCCAAAGCATGGGCCAATAGCTGTGCCAGACCCGGTACTACTGCTATTAATGTATAAAAAATGTATTATTATGTATTATCTATTTGCACAATATAGATATTCTGTGTATAAACAGTTTTCGGGAACATTCTGAGAAAACTGCAATATATATTAACTTTAAATTCTACTTCAGGCCCAACCAATAAATTTTGGTGGTCTGTCAAAATTGTGAGAGTGAGAGTGAGTTTAATATTTAGTTTCAGTTATTAACACATTTAAAACTCTGGCTCCAGCACTGCCAGTAGTCTGCTCTATCACAGTGTAGTGTGCCTATTTTACATCAAAAACTCCTATACAACAACTAACGTGAACTTGAACATAGAACACCGGGACCATTCTTAGCCATCACTGACTTATTCTGTTGGTCAGGGATAATTAGGCTCGAGTCTGCCCCCTCTTTGCTAAACATTTAAATTATCCAGACAAATACAAAGTTTGAGGAGGCTGACGTTACCTATGGATACATGTCAGCACCCTTGCCTTAGTGAAATTTTACATTTCAAACCTTACAAGCTTTTCTCTGAACCATGATGGAGGTAGTGTCATGGTTTGGGCTGCATTGCTGCTCCTGGAACAGACTCGCTAATCTTTATTGATGGAATAACCTGTGATGGTAGTGGCAGAATGATTTCGGAGGTGAAAAGAAACATCTTGGAGATGTCACAAGAACCGATATTTAGGTATTAAGTTAATAACAAATAAGATTAGAGATAGAACTTTATTAATCCCTTGGGAAGGTCCCTCTGGGAAATTCAGTTTCCAACAGCAGAGCACTGACAGACAGTGTAACAAAGAAATAAATGTGATAGAAATATATTCAAAAAATGTCTGACACAAAAATGTCTTTGATAAAACTGATAATGTGAGGGTACTTGTTTTCTATGATACAAAATATCCCAAAAGTACTTGAATGTGAATTTTCCAGCACCTACAAGCTCAGCAAATAATCTTACTAAGAGTAAGATTCTAAGTGTATTCTGATGTTAAATGCTAAGATAAGCATGTTTCAATATGTTTACTCATTCTATCTATCACAGCGAACAAACTTGAATAATTGAAAATGCATGTAACACTTCTAGACACCTTAAAGGTGATGTGTATTGAAAGTCTTTGTTCTGTCTTTACGTTAACATACTTTAGTGGCCTTTTGATTTGGAACTCAATTGCATCTGTCAGTGTCATGGTGCAACCAGGAAGTAAACTCTGGTAATGTGACAGCTGATACCAAATATGACATAGCACAAACTTTACTGAGACTGTTTGCTATTTCAGTATGTGCTGCAAATACAGTGATAGATAAAACACCTTAAACTGAAAACAATTTTTACAATCACAGTTGTGACTGATGGGACTAAATGAGTTAACACTGAATGGGGCATGTTCTCCCTGTGCCTGCCTGTTTTTTTTCCTGATAATGTTGTTGGCAATGAGGATAAGTGTCATGCAAGCCCAAGACAAAATTCTACTCTTTCGACAACAAAGGTGGACAATGGAGATGTTATGTTATCTTTGTACAGCATGTATTCAGCCAGAACAACATGCTGTCTCAGTGCTGCACAGACACTGAGGTCAGTTTAAATAAAGTAGAAAGTATCCATATACTGTCAATACAGCACAGAAAAAGTTGCTCTCAACAGCCCGTGATGTTGCTATATTTATACTTATCGCGCAGACGTTATAGAAAAGCATGGAGGTGTCTCCCACCATCCCCCCTGACAGTAGCCATAGCAGAGGTGATATAATAAATTGTTGCAGTAGAGATCAATGTCTGTGGGAAGAGGCGAGGGAGGAAGGAGCGAGTCTCATTGTTCCTCCTATCTGTGTTCCCGCTCTTTAAGGTAGATCCTGGCTGCCTGTATGACGGATGGCGACCATTCTGGAGTGGCCGTTTGGTACTTGGCATCACAGTGGCTTGGGAGCCCAGGGCCGTCAGGTCTGAGACAGCAACTGTCCCCAGCGCTCTCCAGGCGGGGCTCCCTAGGGGCCTCAACTCTGCCTAGATGGAAAGGAGGTGCTATAAATCAGCCCGTCTAGGGAGCAATGTTCTGCTTCACCATCCATCTTAGCCCCCGGTCCCTGATGGGGAAGACAGGGCAAGAGGGGTTGGGAGGCAGAGAGTGGAAGGGGTTCACATACCTGGGGAGAGGAAGGAGGAGATGCAGGGAGGCAGGGCAGAGGTCTCTGCCAGCCCAATGATCCAGTAACCCAGGGGCCAGAAGATACTGTGAGGAGAGGAACCACCAGAGAGACCACACTAACAGTCAGAGGTGGGAGCAGATACTATATATTACCAGACTGAAACAGGCCTGATGTAGTCCAACACATATTAAAGGATAATTTCTGTTTGTTATGGCAATGTCTAATTTTCATGGTTTCTCTTGGTGTATCATACAAAACGCTATAGAAAGGAGAAAAACTCAGATGAGGTCCAATTTTTGTTAACATCTACACCTGTATTACATGATCTTTGACCACCTAGGGGCAGCAGAATCAAGCTATAAATACGACATTGACATGCCTTCAATTTTTGGTTGCTAATATTCATGTTCTGGTCTCCACCAGCTGGTTGCTAACTGCCCCTGTACACTGGGCAGGTAGTGGACGGTGGGTTCATTAGATCTTTCTTGCTAGAAACAGCTGCCTCTTACTGCTGGAAACAACACGTTAAAGTAACAGTAAAGTCATAGGCCATAAAACCCTCTTTTTGAAACACACTAAAATGTTCTACACTGTAAGAAGCTGGAACGTTGCCATGGGATTGTCACCAAGAAAAATACCACTCACATCACTCTGATGTCTGAAATGTTCAATCACATTTACTTTTGGAACAAATGCAATGTGCAACGGGTTTGAAGACGACTGCTCTATCTACTGAGCTATCATGCCGCCCCAACTGCTATGTTGGTACTAAGGTTTGAGAGAATGGGAGTCAGAGTATGAGTATGACATATCAAAGTGTGACAAGACAATCCTGAGACTGACTGTATGAGTCGGTAATGCAGTGTGAGCTTTCATGTGTATGTGTAAATATATGTGTGTTAAGCAGGGTTTGAACAGAGAAGGCGTTCTCTCCCTACTTCAAACACCGCAGAGGTTCTGTGCAGCAGAACCCTGCAGACGATGGCAGCTCTGGGGGCTGCCAGGGTGGCTGAGAGGAGTCACACTGCTTCAAAGAAAAAGACACAACTGTAGGGCAGAGTATCTGATCCGATCATGTGCCTCAAACCACCATACCAAGGAGCTGAGAGGGGAGGGAGAGGGTGACTTCTCTATTTGCTGCTGCGTCTCTCTCCAGTGCAAACAAGAGAGAAGCAAAGAAGCTATCATTACACCCCAGCATGCACCTGAAACACCCTGCTCTCTCTCCATCTCTTAATTTAAAATGATTATACTTTGTTAAAATAAGCACATGCTGTCAACTTCAGATCTTTAAAATAGTATTTGAATATTTAGTAGTAATCATAATAGTTGGAGAATCTCTAGTAAATGTTGAAATGGTAGCAGAAAGTACTGTACATACAGTAGTAGCAGAGGCAAGAAAAAAGTAAGAATAGAAATAATAATATCTTTATCAGTGGACGCTGGAGAAGAAGCAGCATTAGTATCTGTAACAATGATAGCAAGTAGTCTATAGAGAATGAACAACTGCATTGCACGTTGCATTCTTGGAAGTTGTTGCCATATTTTAGAATACGCATCAAAGTGACACCCAAATGTAAATTCTTCAACAACAGTTTGACCAGCTGTTTGTGCAAGATTGTTTACTGAGAGAAGCTGAACTACTACTACTACACTACTTCAAGAAAGTAAGGAAACGTACAGGCTCCATCCAGAGACAGTGGTCAGGTCAGGTAAACAACAGACACACACACACACACACACACACACACACAAAACACCTTTTTCCACAGCCAACACAGTGATCTGTACTGTACCTTCCATGTCCTAAACTTGCCAAAATGCCTAGTGTTGCTTATTTTTGCTACATTAAAATACCATTCACTAGCGGCTATGCTACGACTAGTAGTACTTGGAGGTTGTCACAGCTCCAAGAGGTTAGACTAACCAAGTGGATCCTTAAAGTAATGTAGTAATAATACAACAACACTGACAGCACTCGTAGCTGTAGTAGTAGCACAGTAGCAGGTTATTCCTTTCCAGTGGGTTTCCTTGTCCAGGTTCTAATGCCAAGCTCTGAAAACTAGTTGAGAGCTAGACCCAAGTAGAGGTAGCAACAGGTAAGGTAACATTTTCTTATTTAATGAAAGTAAAAAATGAATGAGGAATATGGATGAATATGGAAGATGGCATTATGCTTGCTGTAGGGACATTTGCATCAAAAACAATGATAGTTTAGACATTTATGGTAGATATCATGTTTACATTCTTCATTTTACTGCCATAGAGAGCAGTGATAAGAGAAATTATCAGTGGCTGCTCTTTGAAAACTAATACAGCTTAAGAACATACCACCAGTTTGATTTTGTTACTATACCAACCAGCGCTCCAAAGATAAGGCTTTTTACACTTTTGAGCCTTTGAAGCCAAAAAGAAAAAACATATTGCCCTAAAGTCTCATCAGAAACATGACTGATAGCCCGATTTGTCTGAGCCTCAAATGCCAGCAATACAAGTTTCAAACACACACATTTTCACAAAGTCAGAAAGTCAGTTTATATAAGTGAAGAGTTTGGATGGGTTAATGTTTCTACGTCGTAGACATACAAAGACAACGAAGAGTCACAAGGAGTTCCTCTGGCACTGAGAAGAATCATGTTGCTTCAAGGAAAGGAGAGACAACTGCAGGGTAAGAGTATCTGATCCAAGAATGTGCCTCCACTCTCATCACAACAAGGCTGAGAGGGCAACTTCTCTATTTGCCGCTGAGTAACTCTCCCTGGTGCAAACAAGAAAGAAAACGTGCAAAAGTTACTATTACAGGCCGTCACACATTTTAAACACCCTGCTCCATCTCCCTCCACATCCCCTCCTGGGAGCAGAGAACCAGAAAATGTGCCAAAAGCTACAGAATAAATAACTGAGCTGCAGAGTGGTGCGGTGGGGGGCTCTCTTCAAATGAATGCTAATTCCACTAACACCCCTCCCCCCCCATCACCACCACTGCCCCCCACCACCAACAACTTTGTTCACATATTGATGCGTTTTGCAATCAACTTCAATGGCACGAGCCATCTTATGGAAAGAGAGAGGACGACCAAGCTAGAGAACTGGAAGGAGAGAGAGAAAGTCAAAAAAAGAGGGGGAAAGTGAAACGGGGGTCCCAGATTATTTCTTCACTTGAGCCCAGCCACTGCTTTCATTAGCCCCCCCATTAATTAGCTTCCTTGAGCTCATTTGCAAGTCAATAGCTGTGGCTGTAGGACTGGCGGCTTTGAGCCGCAGCGCCCCTGTGATCTCTGGGTTCTCCAGCCCCTCCACCCCTCACACACTGGATGCAAGCCTTCCTGACAATTAGTACAAAAGAGATTCATGCTCCGTATAGCCAATACATTATTCATATTTTCTCCTCACTTAAATAAATCATAATGTTCTTGAGGGTTTTACTTAAACAACACGCTTTCTCTCGCTCCCTCTCCCAGCTACAGCCAGCTCTCTTAGCCAACATCCATATAAAATTGGTTTGTGGTGACCTTGCCCCACATTCGGGTCACTTCTTCAACAGCATGAGTCAAGCAGTGCAAGACAACCACTCCCCCTTCAAGATGATCATCGTCTGAGAAAAGAGGACAGTTTGTCCACTAGTCTAGCTTCTCATGTGTAAAAGGACAGATCAGACCCTACGCCTTTAACTTCTAACAGTTCCACAGTTTCAGATTTAACGAAACAGCGTCCCACTTTTATTATGCAGAGTTGGTTTTGATGCTTCCAACTAATCAGACGTTTTTGCACAGGCGCTGAGTTGAAAGTCCTCCTGAGTTCTGACTGCTCACTCAGAAAGCAAGCCGAGGTTTTCGTCTAGAGGATTGCGGGTCTCGATGCCTCTTATGTCCTCTGCATTGATCTTTTAGCGGTGTTGTTCTGGACCAGCGCAGTCTGGCCGGAGCAGAGCAGCTGTCTCAATGATTTAGCAGCCCTTTGTACTATTATTCATCTGACTGGAGGGAGTCAGTGTCCAGCTGAGGGCCTGCATCTTTTATGACCACTTGCAGTCCATTCAGACAAAGGTACTTCCATGGAATACTTTCGGGACCTGCAGTACATGTATATTGATGTATATGGCAGCTTATTGATTTTCAACATCTTTATTTCATTGTGAAAACAAGAAGACTTGCTATGCTGAGATATGAATTCCTTGGTTATCTTTTAAATTGTCTCTCTTTTTTTCCTCTTGTTGATGTTGATATCATTAGACAGATGCTGTCATATTTCCTGGTGCACTTGTCATGTTAGTTAATCCATCAACGCCTTTCCGACAGCTGTCTCTTTCAGCTGCAAACTTCACTGCTCATTTGGAAAGTTGCACAGTGCGCTTCAAGGTACATAATCATTCGTTTTTTTCCTCAGAAGTTCTTTGGCCTCACTTTGGCTGTATATTTGAGTGTTTTACTCTGGCATCACTGGGTCTGCGAGATCTGAGGCTTTACGTAGACACAGCTAGCCTGTCACTTGAGACTGGGTAGAAACAGGTATTGCAATTAGCCAGCAGAGAACATGTTTATCTGTCAGCCCGAAGACAGGACGGGATGGCTTTGAGGAGAGAGGGTGGGGGTGGGGTGTGTGTCGCACTGCCCCTTTTAACTGTGTACAGGCTATTAGACTATTTCACAGAACTCATTTTCAGATACAAAAAGGGGAATGCCGGTGCTTCCATTGACTCCCCCCTCTCCCAATTAGGAGAAGAATCCCCCTTTTTCAGCATTTATTACACCTATTCAGTATTCTGGATGCTGCTATCAGTTTTCCATAACTAGGCTGCACAAAGAGCAAACGCTCCATTTGGTGAGATTTGTTGCCCCGCTTGACCACTTCTTTGTCTCGGCCGGGCTGGCTAAGCGCTGCGGAATGGGGTACCCCTGCTGTTTTATCAAGTCTGTTGAATCCATAATGAAATAAGTGAGGGTGACAGTGACAATGGAGGGAGGGGAAGCGGAGGTAAGAGCAACAGACCGCCTTATTTGAATCATTTAAGCAAGATGCAATTACAGCTGCACCCAGCACGGAGGAAAGTTCCCATTTTAAAGGCAACACAAATCAATGAGCACAGCGATGGTGATGTGTTTGACAGAAGTGCCTGTTAGTGGTATACGGCTGCTCTCGAGGATCATTACACACCCTGTAGACAATACATTATCACCAAAAGAGAGGAACGAAAACAAAGAGCAGTGGGAGGCGAGGAGGGGCCGCTGGGCTATCTGTATTATGGCCTTAGACAGTGGAGATGGAAAATGACATTTGATTTTTACATCTCCAGGTACTCGCACATTCTTTTGGCAGTTTTGCACACTATAAGCAACATCTGCAAGTTTTCCTTTCGTCAAGGTGCTTCATGTATAATAACTAAACTTTATGCTATGATTAATTTAAATGGGATACTATGGTTTGCAGTGAATATAAAGACCAGATTCTTAACTGGGATCAAATGTGCTACACACTTTCACAGTAGCTGTTGCAAAATGCATTAAAAACCCCAGTCCCATCTAATAACAGCGTCTGTCTTCTCATCATTTTGAGTGGAATGGAAGATGATTTACCTGCTTAAAGATAGAGTTTTATTTAAGCCAATTGAAATACTGAGGTGTAATTAAAGTTAATGTTAAGACTGAGGTAATTAGCAGCCATCAGCATGTTAAAATAAGGCACTAATGAGGTGGCATCAGAATTGTACCCAAATGCACTCACACCTGAGCATCTTCTGTTTTCTGTTTGTGTCACTCTGTCAGTGGACACGCTGTGTGGCCCACATAATACATGTGTCCATTAGTAGTGTGCATTTGAACAGCAGTGATAACCTGCTCAGTTCACAGAGACACAGTTTAGTGGCAAATCAGCTACAGGTCAAGAAACTTGACTGACAAACACCAGATGTAGTAGCAGACAAATTGATTTTAATGTGTGCAATAAACAGACTGGGATTTACCTGTGTCATAGATCTCTCAGTAATCAGTGAGGGTGCAGGATAACCAAAAACCCTTGTGGCAATCACATGCTCAGGATGGATAGTTGTTTTCTGACATACATGTTTCTGCACGTTCTTCTTTTTTATGTTAAAATTTGAACTTGAAGATTAGTGTGGTGATTAAAGGCATTACTAATGTTTAGCATGTAGAATTAAATGTATAATGTCTTCTGTGGTTCTGAAGAAGAAGCTTTCTAAAGTCTGACATAATAACTTGTCGTTTGGGGTTATTTCTTCTCAGGCTGGGGGGCATGTTAGGATGCCTTTTTTAACAGAAAGGATGTGTTAACAAAACACAAGTTTTAAATATGTGTTTACAAGGGTGTAATGAAAAACATTGTCAAGTTGTGTTAAGGGAAATGCAGGATCCAGTGTTTGAGTCATCCTGGGAATAAAAGCCAGAGTATCTTCAGCCTCTGCTGAGTTGATTTTGACAGTTATTTTTCTTCTTTGAACCTGTTTTACACTAGTCCCTAAACAGTGAAACGCAAGACTAAATCTGTGCAGTGTAGCCTTCCAATCGATTTCCATTCTCACAATCATACTGTATGAAGACGGAGGGGTTTGGCACAGGTGTGTCTCTGTGGAGACATTTACCACTGTTGGAAAGTAACAAAGTACCTTTACTCAAGTAATCTACAACATATTCAATAACACTATTATTCCAATAGACTTGAGAGTAAAATATTGCACCTTTTTACTCTTTTTATCCTTTTTACTCTCTCCTTTATTACTCTTACCTTTATTTATTATTATAAGATACAGTAAGACATTGCTGTCAGTATATAAAGCTGGTAACCTTTCCCAGCTAAAATATTGTACATTAATGCATCATTCAACTATAACCCACTCATTTAATTTACTCACTGTTCTGAAAACATACTGACTTTTGGCACTTTACTTGAAATAGAGTATTTCAACACTTTGGTATCACTACTTCTACTTAAGTAAAAGATTTGATTCTTCCCTCACTTCGAGGGTTTTATTTGGTTGATTCTCCTCACATGTACTGAAATGGAAGGAATATGGAGAAAGTGAAATACTGTCACCTATTAAGTTGGTTATGTGGGATTTAGGCTTTTCCAGTTAGTTACTCTTAACATTAGATGAGCTCCAGTAGCATCCAGACCCAGTGTTGGATGTAACTTTGACTGAGCCCAGAACCTCTGGGACATGTCAAGCACCAGTTCTTTCTCTCTCTCGTTCTCTTTGTGTTCGTCTCTCTCCCTCTCACTCGCTCTCTCTGCCTGAGGAGGAGGCCATCTGGTGTATGTTGGTGGAGCCAGGCATGCTGACTGGAGTCAGTGTGGGCCAGGCCAGTCTGTGTACTGGAACACAACTCACTTTGTATATTGCCTTGTTTTGGCCACAGAGCCTCATTGATCCCCCTCAGCAGAACATTTTACATTTGGAACACTCCTCATTTACACTTGTACAGACGAGCTGCACAGCGGCCGAGGAGTGGCATCATGAATAAAATTATCATATCAAAATATCAACGGTGAAATTATCCGTGTGTGTGTGTGTGTGTGTGTGTGTGTGTGTGTGTGTCGGCCTCCTTCTTTTGTCGAGGGGGAAGAGGAGGAGGTAGACGCTGGGGATTGAGAAGCAACTGTGAGAACTTGTCAGAGGAAATTAGAGGGAGTTTCTGGACCATGGAGTCGCTGGCTGGAAAACAGGAATCAGAGGAGAGACCCCCGGACTTCAGTTCAGCCGTGTGTAAAAGGAAAAGAATTTCTCCTCTCCATCAGCTATTTTTTGGCTCCCCCCCACACCCCCTACCCCCCACCAGCTGCAGAGATCCCCAGTCCAGCTGACCAGTCAGCAAAGCTTTAAACTGTCAAGTTAACATTGGCCTGAGCTGCCTGTGGCATGGCCTCCTACAGGAAGTGTTCAGCGTATACATGGACTGAAGTTAACCCCTCCATTCTGTCTTTTACCTGGACAAGCCTTCTCTGCCTCTGTGGCTCTTCAAGGAGGACCATGGACGGCCATTGGAGCTCTGCACAGGTCCACCCCTCATCTATCAGTGACACTACTAGCTGACAGAGCACTTATTCACGCTCACTCATGAATATTCAATTTACTCCTACTTCAAGGGTACAAAAGACATATCTATTCACCCGAGAGAGGAGCGGCATCTCTCTCTCTGTTTGCTCTCCTCTTGCATCTTGCCTCATCCTTCTCTCTCTTCCCTCCTCCTCTTTCTGCTTCTTTATACATGTACAACCTAAACATCAGCAGCAAAATGCAGGCCTTAATTTCATGCGCATGTTTCATTAGTGGTGTCGACCAGAAGACATTTTTTCCTGACACTTTGAGCAAGCCAACACAATCCTGCACCGTTTGCGCGAAAGAAAAATCCCTTTTGTCCTTTGTCAGCACAAACACTTTAATTTGAGGCTTTCACTCCTGAGTAAGCAGCAGATCTCCTCAGAAGCCCAGAGAGACACAGGAAACGCATGTGGGTCCTTCAATCTCTCCCTCATCAGCAGAGGCACACCTCATTCCGCATGGCCTCTGTGTTTTTATCAGTCAGCGAGGGCATGCATAAGTCAAAAGAGAGAGCAAAGTGCAGGTGTGTCAGCGTATAAATAGCCAGCAGGACCGGCGGTCACATCTTTGCTGTGAAGTCTTAAAATGTGGAACCCATTACTAGATGTTTTACTACAGTTGCAAACGGGAATGCAACATGGCATTTACGCTGCAGTAAGATCTTAAAACAGGTGTCAGTATTAGTGTAGAGTAATCTGTATATAGTGATATGACTTCTTTTTTTTTTCATTTTAGAGCCCCAAACTTTGGGGCAGTGATGACAAGGTGAAGGACCAGCTGTAAATGACAGGGCAAAGCTTACTGTAATAAATTTTCTCTCATCTCTTCTCTCTCAAGCTTTGTGTTCTCATTCCTCACACAACTGCTTCCATCACTCTGTATGTGTGTTAGTCATGCCTTTGCATGTACATATATACACGCACGCCTGTCAGTGCTGCTTTGGCTACATGTTAATAAATGAAAGAGATTTAGACAAGTTTATCAAGGATTTTGTCAACTCTGATGTTCTCTTATGTAGACTACAGTGGTTGGACAGTAGGATCAATGTTGAGAGAAATTATAACTCTGTAATTGTAAAAGTAACATTAATTTGATTTTGATAAGTGAGGGGCACATTAAATCACTGACTATCAGCAGAAATACAAAGTAACTATAGATCTCTACTGTGGCAGTCTGGTAAAAGTATATTTTGGATTTAACTAACTAAAAATTCATCAGTGTAATGAAAGGTGATGTTTGTAATTCCAAACCTTGTTGTGACGGGCAGAGGGTTAGACTGCCTTGTCTTTGTGCTGTTCAGTGCTTGTAGCTCTCTAGGTGTGATGAGGACTTAATTAGCTGTTTGTGGGTTTGGCTGCTGTGGATTGCATTGTGGATTGCAGCGATGGTGCTGGGGCAATGAGCGGGCTAAGTGCAAACCTCTGTTCTCATAATTGCACATCTGTTTCACGTTGCTTGCTCCTGTAATTGCCTCCTCCTCAGTCATCTCTACGGAGGCTGGCTGCAGGTGACTTCAGGTAAAACGGGACCAGGAAACCTGTTTGCTCTCTGATCATCAGAGACATGCAGGGACAACTGGGACAGATGTTTTGACAGCTTCTCTTGGGCGCGCACACACATTTGCACAGACGGAGGAGTATGTATACACACACAGTAACTGGTATACTGGCAACTCTTATGCCACAGCACCACCCAGTGGTTGAAAAGAGCTCCACACTGTCAGAGAGATTATTAAGGGGAAATTAAATGAATGTGTGGAGCCATAGCTAACATTATGTTTTGTTATGTGAACAGCACCACCTGTGGATTAGTAATTACATATAGTCAGAATCTAAGGTGCATGTATCAAACATTTTAACCACCATCTCTGCCCAGTATTTTACCATTTTATCTTACAATGACATATAGTTGTGTTCATTTGCATTGCATTATATCACTGGAATTTCTTGCAAAACTATTGAAAATAATTTACAAGCGTATGAGTTTTGTGCCTAGTGCAATGCATATATCCCTGTAAGTCTAAGGTTTGCTGATGACAATGAAATACCCCCTTGAATTCTCTAATTGGAAACGCTTTACAGTACAGTGCACAAAAAGCCATTATACTGGCCTTATAAAGTAATAAAGTGATCAAGATAAAATGGAATGCTGACCAACTGGAAAATTAAGTATTTCTTTAAGAATAGTTTCTGAATAACTCAGAGACAAGGATTATGCATTAGATCATGATGAGTTCCTAGATAACAAATTGGGAGATACAGTACTGTACAAAAGTCTTAGGCCACCATTAGTTTCGGGAGTGCTATTATGATCATATATATATATATTTTTTTTTATATGTGTTTTTTTATTATTCTTTTTATTAGAATACATCTAGGAAATATAGACAGTATGTACACAATAAAAAACAAACATCTGAGCTTCATCTGGATGGCAAGATGATCCTGTTATAGCTCGAAGAAAAACTGATCAAGAAAGGATAGAAGCCAAGAAACCACTTTTTGTGTTTCTAGTTGTTCTAATGT
>JAUBNQ010000028.1:751520-773154 GCA_032353495.1 Ctenopoma kingsleyae
TAAATGACAATATTTGTATTTGGAATTTGGGAGTTATGTTGTCAGTAGTTTATAGAATAAAACACAAATGTTCATTTCACTCAAACATATACCTTTAAATAGCAAAATCAGAGAAACAGATTCTTTTTTCCAGAGATGTATATATAGAGAATATTTGTAGAAAACCCAACAATCACTTGAGCAACACTAGGCAACAGTGGAGAGGAAAAACGCCCTTTAACGGGGTAACGTCCAGCAGAACCAGGCTCAGGGTGGGCGACCATCTGCCTCGATTTCTGCCGGTTACGACTTTTACTTCCTCTAGATTCAAGTTTGATCATCTTCTCAGCGCTCCACCAGGGCCGTGACCGACCCCGGTGGGGCCGATCCGAGGACCTCACTAAACCAGGGGGGCAGGGACTTAATCAGCGTGAACTTATGACCCGCGCTTACTGGGAATTCCTTGTTCACAGGAAATAATTGCAATCCCCAATCCCTATCACGAGTGGGATTCAGCGGGTTACCCACGCCTCTCGGCGAAGGGTAGACACATGCTGATCCACTCAGTGTGGCGTGGGTGCAGCCCCAGACATCTAAGGGCATCACAGACATTAATAAGAAGTTGTTCGCCAACCACACGGGGCCGTAACTAGTTAGCATGCCGGAGTCTCATTCATTATCGGAATTAACTAGACAAATTGCTCCACCGACTAAGAACGGCCATGCACCACCACCCACAGAATAGAGAAAGACGTATCAATCTGTCAATCCTTTCCGTGTCTGGGCCGGGTGAGGTTTCCCGTGTCTCCAGCCTAGTAGTTGCTTTGTAGTCTTTCTCTCAAGTACATCAGTCTTTGTCTGAGATTTTTTCTAGACAGGTACATGTAAACCAGGATTAGACTTGATATTGATGTTGTTAAAGGATTATTCCAGATGCCAAACCTAATAGCTATAAGTGATTCATGAAGTTTTAGCTTTAGATCTGATCAGTTTCCTGCTTGCTTTAGCACATTTGCTTGGTGATTGGTGATCATGCATGTTTCTCAGAAGCATGTTTATACAGATTGTAATAATAAATCACCCCATTTGTGATGTCAAGATTGGCATTTCATTACTAACAAGACCCTCAAATTGAAGTCCCAAAATAGTCTCTTACAGTTAACATTGCTCAAGGTTTGCGTACTTTACCTATTAATCAACCCTGAGACTAAATCCACGGTTTCATCAGCCCTCTGGCCAGCTGGCAGCTGCACAGCCCGATACATAACAAACTTTGATGCACTGTGCGTTGAGACACCTGTCAATCATGGCCAGCATTACATTTTTCTCATGCTGATTGTCTGCCTGATCTCTGTGTCTCAACTTTGGGCAATAAACACCCACCTGACTCCAATCCCAGCACCAGAAGAAAATATATGGCAAGGCACTTTAGTTTTATGGGCAGGTCTATAAATTATAATTTAATAGATTTATTTTCTGACTTTTGAATGCAACAAAAGAGTGGAATAGGTTAATTATGTGGCACTAAAATATGTGAATTTAGAGTTTTGTTTATAAAGAAACAATATGATATAATTCACTATATAAATTGTGACTCAAATGTTGAAAAGAGAAAGAGTAGAGTAGTCAGCACTATGGGCAGCACTGCCCAACACAACAAATGTATGGCAGTATGTGCTCCTTATAAGAGGCGTGTTTGTTTTTTGCCAGTGTCTGAAGCCTCATGATGCATGATTAATGCGGCATCGCTGTTCAGAGTAGGCTACAACCTATGTCTATTTTGGTGTCATTCAACGGCAAATTAAGTATCTTTCCGAAGAATGGGAATGTCTGTTAAAATTCCGTTAAGATTCTCAGTCCCACACACAATCATAGCTGCATCATTTCAATTGCACTTCCTACCACTGCTAACGGTAATGCTAATTTCCATTACTTTAGAATCTGCACAGCTGTTAACAGTTGCTGAGTCTGGTAATGTGGCTGCATCTGTTGAATGACCATTATACATTCTCCACAAATAGAACCAGAAACTTTAAAACAAAAATGACATCTGCAAGAACAATAGGAGCTTAATGTAAGTAATAAACAACAACCAGATAAATAAATTATCATAATATCAATGATAATGCTGATACCTTCTGAGAGGGACAAATGTATCTGTATGGCAATGTCTGGCCCTCTGGGGCCCACCCATGATGCCAGATCTTTGTACCTCTCACCCCAACCAGTCAAGGCACATGGCCGACCACTATGAGAAACCTGTCTCCAGAGAATGACTTTCCTATGCAAGAAACAACTGCAACAAATATGTTCTTATATCAAACATGATCATTTAATAATTATGTTGCAATGCAACATATTTACTTTGATGTCACAACTGTCAGGAATGATGACAAAACCCAAATAGACTTGGGTTATTGATCTCGATATCTGGTCCTTGCGATCACCGTAAGCAATTGATCAAATGTCTGGCCAGTTTTTTTGTGTAGTGTACATCATAAAGTACTGCCAAAGCAAGAATAAAGAGACTTTCATCCACAGCAGTCAAATATACATCACTAGAATTATCAACCCCTGTATACAAAGCTATTCTACCAACCAGCACTGTTCATAGTTGTTCATCTTGCTCAAAGTCAGAATGTGGTATTATTCATATTAATAACCTGCATCGTCATATGTTAGCATCAGAGCTTTTACACTTTAACCATTTAAAAATAACTCCTGCAGCACACAGTAAATTAGTTTATACATGAACAAATCAAAAACAAGCCTACCATGTAACTCTATGTACAAATAGAACAAAATACTGTATTTGTCAGCTGTTTATTAAAAGTGAATTAGGCAGTTTGCTTGTCCCACGCTTGCATCTTTCTCCTTTTCACTGATGCAATTGTAGGGATACAATGTTTAAATAAATGACCTGTATAGGTCAAATTTGTTAGTTATCAATCTGGTAATGCGCAGCAACATGTCTAATGTGGGAGGTTGATTGTTACTGCAGATCCTGTCCAAGCTATACAAATAAAAGCCACCCAAACACACAAATTTTATGTTTTACTGATTGCACAAGTGCTACTAATCTTTTAAGAACAGTAAAAGAGATGTTCTAATTAACTTTTGAGAGTCCTATAGAAGGCATAAATAAGGGCTACATGGTAAAAATGTCCGCCACCCTGCTGCTCTTCATGAACTCTTTGTGCCAAATGCTTGACATCGCTTGCGTAAGTAGGGTTCTTTTAAAAAATGGCTCTATTTGCATGACAAAAGCAGACAGCTTCAGGGTGCTAAGGAGGGAGTGGTCTGAAAGAAAGCAAGAGACAGAGTGGGACTCATGGACACATTGGGACCACTGCTCTCTTCCAGTCAGGAGACCAGGAAATAAGATATGCTGGATGTTGTGGATTAACTACTAGATGAGGAGTTTGGACTTTTGGGTTTGATTGTTCCACATGTGTAATTTGTACCCAGTTTTAGCAAAAAGACCATTTCTGCAGTTTTTGAAGAAAATGTGAATTCTGTTTTTTTTAAAGAGAAGGGCATCTGGATGTAGTGGAAATATTATTTTCTAAGAAACCTGAGAAGTTTATTTCAGCTGGAGACTACCCTGGCTTAGAGATGACTGGAGTCCTGTGTACTGCACTGATACTCTTTTTATTTCTGGTAAATAATGTAACATGAGCCATGAAATTTTTTTTTTGCCTCATTTATTTTTATATTATATTAACTTACCCTGGGATTCCATAACACTAATGACTTTTTTCTCAAAATACATTTGTTGTTAAAATGAGAAACTTTTGGATACTGGTTATACAGTGAATTTGACTTTCTGTCCTGTGTAGGTGGAATGTGAGAGTGAGCCAACACATACTGGCCCAGTGAGAGAGGGGGATTCACATGGTGAGAAACTATTTCTGACACTGAGTCACTTTTTATTAGCTGGTAGTTTCATAGTACTGGCCTGTCTTGGCAAATGCATGAAAGCATCATTAAGCATGTATTTGACTGATGTTCTTCTGTTTTTATTCATGATGTCTGGCTTTTGTTGTGATTGCTTTCAGTGTCTGACTCCCCGGGACAATTCAGGTTTATCCACCTAACATCTCACTTGGCCTTCCAGCTAATCAATGACTCACTGGCATATTCCAGGGCTGAAAGCTTCTGCAGAGGGCAGTTCAGCTCCCTCGCCACCCTAGACCAGTCAGAGAATCGAGAAGGGGTCTCTGAGCTACATCAGCAGTATGGAGTTCATTCACCTATCTGGGTTGGGGACCCCAGCAAAGCAGCTTCCAAGTCTGTTTCCCACACCAAGCAGTGTGAGTGGACCTAATAAAAAATTAAAGAAATATAAAACTAAATAAAACCTACAATCTAATCACTGACTTGGTAATTTGGTCTTATCTAGATGTACAGATCCCAGCTCTACACTTCCCAAAGGAATCCCGTGAGGGTTTTGCTCGTGTTAACATGTCCTTCCCTGCGCTGTCATCAGTCAGCGTGTGTGTTCGAGTTCAGTGGGACCCAGAGTGGAATGAAGTGTCCACCATCTTCTCCTACGCTGCACCTATCCTTACCAATGAGTTTCAGCTGAGGGGCCAAATGGACATGCAGGGTCGCATCCTCCTAGCGCTCATCATCCACGGGAAGCATCTGCCATATAAGGCATCTTTTTTCAATGACGGAGCATGGCATCACATCTGTGTCACATGGCACCGCAGCAGTGGCCACTGGGCTATCTATGTGGATGGGGACAGGAAGGACACGGGCTCAGGCACAGACGCTTCCAAGGATATCCATGGAGATGGAATACTCATTCTGGGTCAGGACCAAGACTCTTTTGGAGGGAATTTTACAGAGCCCTTTTTTGGAAATATCACTGATCTGAATGTTTGGAATATGTCTCTGGAAACAAGACATGTCAGTGCCCTCAATGCTTGTTCACCCATGACTCAGGAAGCACTTTTCACTTGGAACCTAGACCAACTTAGCAGCCACCCAGTGGTCAAAGAGGTGCAGGCCCTTCTCTTATGCTCAGGTAAGATCACATATTTGTGTTTGTCCCATTTCAGGAGCTACTCAGCATTTCATAATAGGTCATATGCAAAAGGCTCCAACATATGTGCCTCATAAATACAGTTTGCTTGAATGTTGAGGAAGTAGGTGCACAACACAGGTGAATCTACTTAAGACTACCCCAGTTGGGTGTCTGTGAAAAAATTGTAGCCTTTGCCATTCATATCAAAACAGCAGAAACATTGGAGGTCTATAGCAAAATGATGCAGCCTTGTGCCAAGAAAAAGTTGGATCTGGTTCAACATTTTCTGCTATGCAACATGACGTCATAAAGCAAGGCTTTGGATTGGCTGAGTGTTGCAGAGTTACATAATCCTCTGTGCAAGTATTAAAAACCAGTGTTCTGTATTTTAGTGTCTAGGCCTAGTACCAGTAGGGCTGCAAATATCTGGTTGTTGTTAAAATTACTCAGGTGTGTCGGCCAGTTGTTCATCTCCAAACTCATAAGTGGTGCCAAGACATTGAGGAGTCTACTGCTTAGCAATGGGGATGGCAGAGGGGTGTGCAGTGGATGTGCATGTGCAGCAGGACAAAGTGCAAAAAACTGAGTATAGTGTAGGTAGGGAGCTCTGTAATATAATTAATATAAAATATGGTATCAAGACGAGTTCATGGCAATATAAATAAATAATGAACAGAACACTTTATTGACCCCCTTGGGGAAATTCTTTGTAGACAGGCTGCCCCTGTGAGGCACCAAGGGTCAGGGTATTGGTGTCTTGTCCAAGGACACTGAGACATGTAGCCTGCCGGGATTGAGAATCAAACCGCTCACCCTCGGGTTTGAAGATGACTGCTCTACCCATTGAGCTATCATGCCGCCCACCCATATTATGGTGCACCATGATACAGTATCATAGTCATGTAGCAGTAACAACTCTTAATGGCATTAGTTTTGGTCTAAGCCTGGTGACATTTATGCATGATTTTAAAAAGGTAAACAGGGTGGATGTTTGTGCTTAATGTCATCGGTTGATTGGTTAATGTTTGTCTAAAATAGTTTGTGTACATTTTTAACATCATTATGTCATTTCTGTGCAGTTGCTGTTTAATTAGCTCTATAATATATAAAATACACAATTTTATAAACATTATGCACAGTAAATACATAGAAAGGTGCAAATGGTTGGAGTGCTGCTTGTCATGGATATTGTAATCACCAGCCCAAGTAAAGGCTTCTGTTTTTGCAGGTTTACATCAATTTAATTTACTCCAGTCTTGAATGATGTTCATGCTGTCTATCTGCATCATGCTAAATATAAAATATGAAGACATTTCTTTTAACTCCACCAGAATTTCTAGCTTGAAAAAATGTAGGTTTATCCAAACCTATGCATCCACCAAACTAATTTTGAGTTTATGTTAATTGCCAATTTTGAAGTGGGCAATAACTACAAAATAATATACAGAGAATGTTTCCTCAGCTGTGACTGTGGTGTCAGCCCCTCCCACCCCACTGAAAATCTATATTCTCATCATACATTAGTCATTCACTTTACATACGGATATCTCTTTGCATAAAACTGTACTTTGGGCATTCAGATTACGTGCCTGTCAATATTACTATTAATACTATTATCAATATTATTATGTATGCATTCTGTGCTTGCTTTCTTCATATATTATTTTATTCTTGTTACTGTACATGCCCATATTTTAGCATTGATATTAATTTATAAAATTTTCTGTGGGGCAGCCATACATCCTCATGTCTGATGCCGGATTAGTCAGAGCAGCGTTTCTGTATGTTGCCTGTGTTATAGCAGTTCACGATGAATTCCTCTTTAAAGAGACAGGTGCACCAAGACAGTATGAACAGTCTGAGATTTAAAAAAACTCCAGCAGTGTGGGGGCAGGTTGTTGAAGAATAGAACTACATGCTGTGATGAACAACAACCTCAATGAATGAGTTTTTCTTTATCAATTTTTAGAACTATACAGTAGTGTGAAGAGTTTTCAGTTCTTGTTTTCTGTTCTTAGAGTTACAATGATTTACACCAAATTCAGGCTTTTTGACCATCATTGAGCCCTCGATGTTCCTGGATGCTGCTTGGTTAATGTTTAGGTTTTTCACAAGTGAAGACATTAAAACATAGCTTTAGCTGACTTTTGTCTTATTGTGCGTCATTTTGTGTCTGACTGTGTGATCATATGAATGTGTGAGCAGCAGGTCACCAGTGGATGGAGCTGCAGGGCTGCCGAACACTGCAGAGCTGGTCAGATCAGCTCCCACTGTTCAGCTTTAGAGACTGCTCTGATCTGCTACCATTCATCTGTAGGAGCAGCAGAGGTGAGACTCAAACACTAATTGTTAACATTAATTAGAGTTATTGGCTCTACTGGATATATTGACAAAGGTAACACATTTATTCATTTAATGAGACAAATCCATACAGAAATAACAGAAACATCTTTGTATGATGCAATACAGGTTATCATCAGCCTTCAAAATGATCATATTGATCTTTTGGTACTTTGGCAGGATCTTTACAATCATTGTCTTGCTGTATAATTAACCACTGTCCAATGAGCTTTGAGGCATTCATTCTATGCCCCTAAGAAATCATTTTACTATTACTGTCTGCAGTTATATGACCCTGTTCCCATACTTAACACTACCTAACACAAACTTTGAAAGCTCCTTTAAGTACTGACCAGGCCATGCTTTGTGTCTATTTGGGGGTTTGTATTTTGTAGTGTAACCTGTATATTTCTGTTCATGGAGTCTTCTGCCGACATTGTTCTTTGACAAATCTACACCTGACTTAAAGAGTGTTTCTGATATGTTGGAGGCACTACACTGTGATTTCTACATAGTCAATCTAACATCTATAAAATACCCTTAAATAATAAAACCTGAGAATGAGTACTTTACTACATTACAAATCACACTTTGTGGAATGCATAAATGAATAAAAGACAGGGCTTTGCATTGACCGCTAACCCTGACTAGAAGCATTTACTGCATTAACTATGCCATTTTATTCTACAATGAGACTCTTGACATGTGATCTTGGTTGTTGGAGTGAATGATAAGATTAAGAATATTAATGTACAATAGGTTATATAATGCCATACATCATCACTCTGATGTCACATTTTGGCGCAGATCGTTACCTGAAGATGAAGCAGATGAGTGATTCTCAGAGCGCTCAGCCTACTGCCTTTATGAACCATCTGATGAAGCTTTCCAACAAAACCCAGGTTGACATCCCTTGCACTTCCTTTAGCACAACTTCCTCTTTGTTTCCTACTTCTTTCCTTGCGTTAAACTGTCTATCTTCTGAGTCTTTACTGTCAGATGGCGTCTTATCTTGTGGAACTCTTTTTAAACTGTTTTATTAATTATTATTAATCTAGTTCACCTGGCATCTTCAGTTCAGATACAAGAAAATGTTTCATGGTGTGTTCATGGCATCAAATTTAAGTTTATTTTAGAACTTGATTTAGATGGTGATATTTTTTACATGACATTTTTTAAATAATCTTAGTTCAAGTCAGCTGACAAGTTATAGAAGAAATATGCAGTCGGATAAATCAAATACACTAAACGCTGTCTGTCATACTGTGTAAAATGTGGAGCGTTCTCATTGGCTTTCCATGAAGCACCATGAAATGTTCACAAACTGTAGCCCTGCAGTTCACAGTAACAATAAAAATGAACAAAACAGGTTCTGACTGAACAACCAGTGCTGGGACAGCAACTATCTGGGGTGAATAGCCTAGCCCAGGTGTCCACCCTGCTGGACGTCTCTGTCCAGGCCTTGGAGGACACTCAGCAGAAGGGCCTGCAGCCGGTAGACATGGTGTCTCTCATCCAGCTGCTGTCTGTGGCTGCTGACATCCCTGCACAGCCACTCTCTGATGCCACCAACGACAGCTATGACAACATCCAGGAGCTGAGCCAGCACTTCATTAGTGTGGCTGACAGTGTCATCAGTGAAGACAACGTCCTCAAGTGGCAGGCCATCAAAGAGGTAGCATATGCTGTATACTCTGCACTTTCTCACTTATTTTTCTGCCAGTGTCACATGTGTACGTACTCTGTGTGGAGATTTTAGAAAGTCAGGCATGAAGAGGTAGTAGATCTATGGTATCTACATCAACAAATCATTTAGCCCATTATTCAAGAATACTTAGCCAGTCTGTTTTTTTTTGTACTTCATTAAATAATTTTCTAGTTCAAGTTTAGTTTAAAGATGACATTAGGAAAACACTATTTTAAAGCTTTTGAACTCATTCAGGTCCTACAAGTTATCATAGCAATGAATCAAAGGTGCATATGCATGTCCACAGCACATCCCATTTTTCTCTTGCAATACACCAGGAACATAATGTTTTTCTTCCAGCCTGAGCCATCTCTGTTAATATTCATTAACAAGAGACATCTTAGTCATGTGATAAACCTTCCACCACCAGCCTACAGCTCTACCGCGGTGGTTTCATTAGATGTAGCAGACTGTGACAAAATGCAGTCTCATGCAGAGCATTTATAGATGTATCTTATCTTATATTAGATAGATAGATAGATAGATAGATAGATAGATAGATAGATAGATAGATAGATAGATAGATAGATAGATAGATAGATAGACAGGATAGCTGTTTCAGCTGTTAGGCACTAGAGGGCAGCATGTTTCTGTCCATACACTACTAGAGGAGCTCATCATCAGCACTGGAATGAAATTACCAGAAAATGAACAGAACTGAAATGAGGACGCCTGCACCCTTGCCTGTCATATGGCGTATTGATTAGGATATTGCTCAATCATACAGTTACCAATTTTCAGCACAACTGAAAGAGGAACCCATGCTCCAGTGTTTATTCCAGATTCTATTACCAAGTTCTTTTCTTTGTTTGTTTTGTCACGTTAGTCTCTTCACTACTGATGTGTGTGGAGTGTATGGATCTGTTTGGAGGTTGCCTTATGAGTGTTGCGTTTCTCTCAGCACTCCACCCAACCCCTACACCCCCAGGCCTCTCAGCGCTCCAAGGCCAGGCTCAATGAATGAGCAGCATTCTGAAATACTGTGGCTGTACTCATACCCAAACCTCCCTCGCTGTGCCCCCAGCTCTGTCTCCAAGGCTTAGCTCTTTGATGGGCATATTGAATTCTGATTCAGGGGTTTCAAAACAGACAATGGCTAAATCCACAATTGTACCATGAATTATAAGCCTATCTATTGAACTCGTTGTACCCTCTTCAGTCTAACTGTACATAGATGCAGGCAAACAGTTACCAACACTGAGAGCATTTTCTTGTTGCGGATGGTCATTTTGAAATGGACCTCTTTAGCTTTAGCAGCTGTGCTGCACAGGGCCAAGTGGATGAGTATTGGTACTACTTAGTGTTCTGTGTGTTTTAGGTGGTGAACGGCCCCATGGATGTGGTCAAAAGTATTGACCGCATGGTGACGAACCTGAGCCCCCACTTGATGGCAGAGACTGATTACCTGCTCATTCACAGCCCCAATATCAGTAAGGCTCTCTTTCTCACACACACACACACAGTGATAATATTTACTGATAATCGAACACAGGTTTTAAATAATGACTCAGTATGCACAACCATTAATTGGTTGCTTTGAGGTTTTCTTTTTTCTGTTCTGTGTCCTGAAAACTACCTTTCCACTCTGTCAACTGTTGCATGCTGCATCATACTACCTACTGGCTTCTCTAACACTGCTAGAATTGCCCCTTCAACTGTACAAAACCTTTTACTTGAAAGCACATCATTTACAGTTGAAATACTCTCTGGTTTACCCTGCATCCTAGCCCACACTAGGTTAGTGTTCAAAATCTTTTACTTAACAGCTTTATCACGTTGCTGTGGTGTGATGTGATGGTAAGCGCTGCCCTGACTGAAGCTTCTCTTCACTCACTTAGATGCTCTAATAATAACTTCCAAAATTTAAAACTGCTGCCACTCAATGGTAAACTAATAGATGTCTTGAAAATATTCCTTCACTAGCTTTTAAGACAGTGACTTTGACTAATCACTTATTAGTCAAAGTCACGCTGTGTGGAACTCAATATTTAACTCAATCAAATTTAAGAATACAGTTTAAGTCAATAGCAAACAGGTGGAACTATTAGTTTAGAACTGTTAAAGTCTAATGTAAAGATATCAAAAGTACATTTTTCCAAAATGTCAGCCTGTTGCTTTAAGTTTCACTGACACCAGTAGTCCATATGTCACAAAGGCCATTAAGAAGACACCATTTATGAGAACTAAATGACCCTGATCTACACACAGTGTCAAGAACCTTTATTTTACAGTTATATAGAAAACAACAAATCCCCCTTGAACAGCACTAGGTGGCAATTGAGAGGAACAGAAAACAAATTTCAGTGGGGCAAACCTCCAGCAGAACTTGGCTCAAGAGCAGTTGGGGTGAATGGAGTTGCCTTGAGAAGAAAGGAGGAAGCGACAGAAGGACAGAGAGAGACAGACAGCTTACATGTGTTTGACAGAGAAACAGTGGATTAGAGAAACATGTTTTTTATAATAGTAGTACGATCATTTTGTCAACAGGACTAAGTGGACTTAAGTGTACATACTGAATAAACTGATTGAGATTGAAATTGATTGATACTGGTAACAGGTACAAACCATGTGTAACTAACAATGTGTAACTAAGCCAATATTTTAAAGTTAAGGCATAGAAATAGTCGAGTACAACCCTGCAACAGATTGTGTGTTTGTGAAGCTTCTAATGTTTTTGTTTTGTTTCTGTCAGATAATTAATTCCCCTCTATGATAATTTTTTGTCTATAGTCAGTGTTGAGATTTTTTAAAATGATGAATTTCAGCATACCACGTTGTTTCTAAAACCTCAGTGTTTTCCTTAACTTTTCTTTTTCACCACTCTATACAGGGTTTTAGCAAGAAAAATATCAAGTACATTCCTGAGCTAAAATAAAGTACTGACTTCTTACAATCCAGGAGAAATATGCAGAAGTTGCCATGGCAACTCAGTTCCAGCTCAGGTTAATCAATCTTGATTGAAATTCAAACAATCACAGTTGTTGATAGTGTGGAAAGTAAAAACACATCTTTTATATTATTATCATACTCTATATTTTACTGAACAAACCCCATCAAAATGAATACAAAATATATTAATTTAATATAATTTTTTAATGATATGACTTTTTTTTTTTTAAAGATTTATTTGATTTATGCAGAGAATTTGTACAATATATATGTAAAACAGCTTTTTGTTGTTGTGCTTTTTAAAGAACTGGAGGTGCAGCAGCAGAGTCTGCAGGAAATATCCCGAGCACCAAGCTTCTGTGGGGCTGAGAAAGAGAAAAACACCAAGTTAGACTGTATATCAATCCCACGTCAGAAGATACAGGATCTCCATACCAACGGTAGGCAAATCCTTCAAGAATCAATCATGTTCCTCCACTTGCACTTAGAACAGAGAAGGAGTGTTTTATTTACCACATAAGTCTTGCAGGTGGACAATGCAGTAATGTCAAACTTGAACATGCAACATGCATTTACCCACTCACTCTGCCAAGGTCTTGCAGTGAAGGGCAGATGGAGGCGCATTGTTGGGTTTTCATCTTGAACAATACATGATCCCAGCTACATTTCCTTTTAGCATTGTTTCATTTGGCAACCTAGTGCAAGCTGAAGAAGGTTTCATCTCTGCTCTCATGTTGAATGCGCAGGCTTCCAGAAGGTCACACTGGTCAACACGTGGTACGGCTCTCTGCGGCCTCTTTTCAACCCTGAGGAGAATATCACCATGGTTCCTACAGTCACCGACGGCAGCCAGAGGTAACACAGAAGCACAAGCGGGAACAGCGTGATTTTCGTTGTCTTTTCATGTCGCAGTATGGTACGTGTTTCTATAGCACATATTATGGAACAGTAAGCAAACAACTTGAGTGCTCTTGAAGAGCTGCAGAATAAAAGATATTTTTATCCACCAAAATAATAATTATGCCTACACACCTCTGCCCCAACAGTTTGTTATTTTGTTGTCTAAATTTTGGTTTTATGAGAGTCTGACAATCATCACATCAAAAAGCAAGTATGACAAACTACTTAGTGGTACTTTTACTTATAGCATTTGTCATCATTTAGCTAAGGGGCAGACATTAGGAAAACCGAGTAATAAAGCACAAACTTTTCCCATTGTCTTAACTCTCTTGGCATTTTTCCATTTAGGTTTGTGGCTTGCTTCTTGTACCTACTGTTCTAGTGTGTAAATGTATGTGCTGTACGTGATCAGGTATTTGGGCACTATCCTGGGCTCTTCTGTGATATCCACCACTGTCCTGGGAGATGACCAGCTGGTTAGTATGGCAGTTCACTTCAAGCTCCAGCACAGAGTACAGGTTAGTAAAATCTCTGAAACTGCAACCTGTGAAATTCTACCACACAATATTACATTAAATATTAATTATATATTCTATACTTCCTACAGCATCCCACTGGCACTGTGTACGACCCAGTGTGCGCCTTCTGGGATTTTGATCTCACGTAGGTAGCATTAAGCATTTATAAAAAGCGTGAACAATTTGGAGGTCTCAAATTCCTGTGTATTACCACAGTTATCTTACCTGTTTCATCTGAAAAATGTGATACATGCCGCAAAACTTTTCGATAGGAAAATCTTTTCATTCTTGGCATACCTTTGTGTATGTAGATCTGTAAGTATGTGCTGTTTGTGTCTAACTAGTCCAGAGGCTGGTGGGTGGTGGAATACCAAAGGCTGTGAGGTAGTGTCCAAACAATATGGATACACTGTGTGCTACTGCAACCACACCACCAATTTTGCATTGCTGCTGCAGGTTTATGAAGTACAGGTAACATTCTTGTCTCCAGTTATCACTGTGGATTTTGTGTAGACTTCCATCTACGATACGTGCTGCTATTTACAGCTCACACTCTGTGTATGCATGTGTCTCTGTCAGAGGAGCCCAGAGAACGAAAAAGCTCTGCAGGTGCTGACGTTCATTGGCTGTGGAGTGTCTCTGTGTGGCCTCCTCTTCACCTTCATCCTCTTCATCGCTGTGGGGTGAGTCACAAAAGTCACGGAGTGCGCTCTGTAAAGCACCGAGGGTGAAAAGCATTTCATAAACTCTGCCACATTCACATCAATAAATTCAGGGTAAAAAAAAACCAGAACATTGTGCTCTGAAGATATGTGAACAGCACCACAGTTTTTTGAAAAATCCTCAGAACCACTGGGAAATCTTCACTCACATATTTTTTACTGTGTCTTTGCATGCATGTGTGTGTGTGTGTGTGTGTGTGTGTGTGTGTGTGTGTGTGTGTGTGTGTTTGCAGTGTACCTAAATCAGACCGTACCACTGTCCATAAGAACCTGATAGTTGCTCTGGGTATTGCTGAGCTGTTGTTGATGTGTAGTGATTGGGCATCAGCCAGTGAGGTGAGACTCTACACACTGTCACATATTTATACATTTGTGCAAATCTGTGCTATGTAGAGTACTCAAGAAGAAATTATAAATAAAGATTATTTCTAAAATTATCACAAAAACAAACTATATGCTGCAGAGACCAGAATATAGCATAGTCTGACTGAGACAGATTGGAAGATTCTTACACTACCGGTCAAAAATCACTATGGAATGACCATGTTTTTATGAAAAGATACATGTCTTCAGCTGGGTTACCATCATTGCAAAAGGGTTTTCTAACGATTAGTTCTTCTAAACAGATAAACTTGCATTAGCAAACACAATATGCAAATGGAAGACAGTGTCAATATTACTTAAAACCCAGCTGCATTAAAAAAATACACAATTCTGTAGAGGAAATCCCAGCATGCACACGGTAACAGCACTGAAAACCACTGTCAGTGACAGATTCTAGTTAAAACGCCACTAGGCAAAGAACAGAAAAATAACATATTAACAAGATCACGAAACACTGCCTCCTTCTCTGGGTCTATCCTGTCTGATAAGTCAAAATTTGACTCATTCTTTTGGAAACCATGGATGCCAAATCTTCCAGGCTCTAGAGGAGAGTGACTATGCAGCATGTTATCTATGCACTGTTTAAAAGCCAGCATCCATTATGGTGTGGAGGTGCATTAGTCCATGGGTAGCTCCATTAATGCTGAATGATCTAGTATGGACATGTTTTAAAGGAACATATGGTGCCATCCAGTCTTTTTTCAGTGAAGCTCTTATTTATTTCAGGAACAAAGCCAAACCACAGTCTGCCTCCATATTAAAAGATATGTTTCAAAAAACACATTTCTCAGTTTCAGCAGTTGATATGCATCTTTGTGCTATTTACATTCAAACATAGGCTTTAAATTTTGGAAGTCTTTGCATTGTATTGTTATTTACATTTCACACAGCGTTCCACCTTTTCAGAACGTAGGCTTGTAGTTTCAACATTTTTTCTGTTGACAACAGGCATCATTTCACTTCTCAAATTGATAGTTTAGCTTATTACGATATTATTAGTGTTATTACTGTTACAACTTTTAATCGTGCAGGCAGCATGCTTCATGGTGACTGCACTACTTCATCTCTTCTTCATGGCCTCCTTCTCCTGGATGCTGGTGGAGGGCCTACTGCTATGGAGCAAAGTTGTGTCCGTCAACATCAGTGAGGACCGCAGGATGAAGCTCTACTACGTGATTGGCTGGGGTAAACACTCACTTTCACACATGAAATGCTGAAATCATTTTATTCACATTATGTTACTTACGGTTTACCAATACGTAGGTATTAACTAAAAACAGGTAATGCACATATTTTTGACATCTGATAATGCTGTATTTGACTTCTTATGCATCTACATATGCTGATCTATTCTACCCACTGCAGCCTAATCATATATAAGTATTTTATGTTAGTTAATATATAGGATGTTTTGCTATGATTTCAGGTCACACACTTCTGGTAGTCCAGAATTAGCCTATACAGTGTTGATAAGCAGTGCTCACTTACAGTTAATCCATAGATTAAATTAGAATCATAAAAATTACAGCCCTTATTATGTGATGTGATGTTAAGCTATACTCCAACTTTGACCCAGTAAAATAAAAAAATTAAAAACACTCTGCAGCTGCTACAGTTCATTTTCCCAAATCCACCTGCGACTGTGTGTTATGTCGCACAATGAGCTGAGAACAGTGTGTGAATAAGCACCACAAACTCTTAATATTCAGGTGTTCTCAGCTTTTCCCTTTCAGACTAAATAGACCAAGAGAACCAAACAGACTAAATATTGTATTCAGCGAACACTGCAGTAGTCACTGTTCCACAGACGTACTTCTTTTTTGTTGTCATAGCAATGCCACCCTTAATTTTGTTTATTGAACTGTTTTACAGGACTACCTGTTCTGATAGTTGGTGTAACATTGGCAATATCAGTGGAAAAGTACAGGGCAGATGATCACTGCTGGCTCAATGTGACCACTGACACCATCTGGGCTTTTGTGGGACCTGTTATATTTGTCTTAGCGGTATGTAAACTGTGTGTGTGTGTGTGTGTGTGTGTGTGTGTGTGTGTGTGTGTGTGTGTGTGTTTGCATGCTTTAAATCATTTCTTTGAACTTTTTAACTTGATTGTAAAGTTTATATATTTAATAAATGAAAAGTTATGTATGTTTTTATTCAACTTTTATTGAACTTTATATAACACCAAATCACAACAACAGTCATCTTACACAAGACCTTACACAGTATATACAGAGTAATGTGGAAAACCCAACAGTCCCACTTGAGCAGCACTAGGCAACAGTGGAGAGGAAAAACTCCCTTTAACGGAATAAACCTCCAGCAAAACCAGGCTCAGGGTGGGCGGCCATCTGCCTCTACCGGTCAGGTTTTTTTAAATCAACACATGCTCAAATTTATACAGCCATTATAGCAATGTAAGGCATCAAAAACTACACATATAGCATTTATAACATTTGGCTAAACAACAAGTTTCATCTTTAGCAGATACATTTGGTAACAATCAACAAGCTTCTGGCATTTCTGAAAATTAGTTAAATTTCTTGGTTTTCTGGCACAGACCTGACTAAGGACAGTCCACATATTTTTGATAGGGTTGAGGTCATGACTTTGGGAGTGTCAGTCTAAAAGCTTAATGTTAGTCTGTGTTATTCATTCCATAGCCAGCTTTGATGTGTGTTTGGGGTCATTATCCTGTTGGAACACTCAGCTGTGTCCAGGTTTTAACTCTCTATCTGATGGTTTGAGGCTATGCTGAAGAATTCTCACTACTATTCCATTAAACTGTGCGAGACACCACCACACATGTTTAACATCATTCAAACTACGATGACCATAAAACTTTGTCCATGTGGTCAGCTGCAAACTTTGGAACAGGGGCTTCTTTCTTGGACTGTACCTTTTAAGTCAATGTAAAACTCTGCAGATATGACTCTAGTGTTCTGGCAGCAATTAGTTCCATGATGTGCCATGATGATTCCTGTCTTGTCCTTGACCATCCAAACAAATGTTCTCTCACCTGAGTTAGACACTTTGGATCACCTTCCAGACCTTGGAAAGTGGCACTGCCTCCCAATAACTAGTTGTGTATTGTGTAGTGTACTGATTAAAGTTTTGATGAGTGAGTATTGATGAGTGCTTTGTGTTAGCATTTAGCACAAACACAAAGATGCATGTGTGCCTACACCTGCGCAAGCATGATGTTTTGATCCTACAACACTAAACTGCAAATGATAGCATGCCAAGAAACATAGAACTGCATTGCCGAAAGGTAGAGAAGACTGTAGCTAGCCAAGCATGAATGGAAATAATAACATATCCAAAACATGTCTTCACCACTGCTTTATGATGAAGGAAATGCATTTGTTTATTTATTTTAGGATACAGCATGCAAAATATATTTTAGTAGAAATAGTTGTGTGCCCATAACTAAAAATGTTTGGGATTTTTTAGAGACATAATCCCAGAATTATCCAATATTTTCCAATACTTCTAGATTAAGACTGAGATTTTACATTAGCTTCTAAAAATTCTCTACATTACAAATTTCCATTTCAATGTGGAAATAAAGTGTATCACTACCACTGAATACTGTTTACTGTGATTAGATTTCCTACAGGAAGGTAAATGTTCCCTCTTCTACATGTGAGCTAGAGGCCAAGTGGATCTGCAGTGGCACATCTCGTGTTTGCTGTTGGCTGTGTTGATGCTGTTGTCCTCTGCCTGCAGGTCAATACAGTTGTGCTGTGTCGGGTTGTCATGGTGACTATTTCCAGTGCTCATCGTCGAGCAAAGATGCTCAGTCCAAGCTCAGCAACAAAGATGCAGACCTTTGACCTCACCTGGTGAGACATGATGGCTTCTCTAACTCTCTCTGTCTCTTTCTCTCCTCCTGCTTTTTGTGCATTCTCTTTCATAAGTTCTTTTTTTCTCTCGTATGCCCATGCGCTCTCACACTCAGTCTCTCACACATAACTGTTGTTTCCTTTTTAGTCGAGCCGGCTACAGCACAGTCAATAGAGACAGTGTGAGTGATTGGGAGTCTGCTGTGGGAGTTGTAAAGGCTTATCAGCTTAACACCTGGTCCCAACACAACTGTGTACATGTGTGTGTTTGTGTTTGTGTGTGTGTGTGTGTGTGTGTGTGTGTGTGTGTGTGTGTGTGTGTGTGGGTGTGTGGATGGGTGTACAGAGGGTTCATATTTAATTTAATTTAATTTAAATTGGAATTAGGTTTAGGGTTAGGGTGACAGTACATTATGTCAAAACTACATTCTTTGGTACATTTTAATATAGTATATACACAGTTAGGTCCGGATTTATTTGGACAATGACAGAGTTTTTATAATTTTGCCTATATGTGGGCTTAGTAATATTTGGACAAAGTGACATAATTGTAAATATAACTATCCTTTGTAATCCTTTGTAGTCAATGACTGTCAGTTTGGAGCCCATGGACATCACCAGAATATTTTCAGTTTCCTTCCTGGAGATGCTTTGCCAGGCCTTTGCAACAGCTGCCTTTAGTCGCTGCTTGTTTGTGGGTCTTTCTGCCTTAGGTTTTGTCTTCCATAAGTGAAATGCATGCTGTGTTGAGTAGAGATCAGGTGACCGACTTTGCCATTGAAGAATATTCCATTTCTTTGCTTTCAAGTCTTCAGTAGCTTTCACAGTATGTTTAGGGTCATTACCCATCTACACCATGAAGTGCTGTCATATCAGCTTTGTGGCATTTGGCTGAGTGTGATCAGAGAGTGTGGCCCTGTACACCTCAGAATTCATTTTACTACTTCTGTCAGCAGTCACATCATCAATAAACACCAGTGAGTCTGTTGGATGGACCACATCCACTCAATTAACTTCTTTGTCAGTTGTCCAAATACTTTTGAGCTCCTAAAAATGGAGGTACTCTGCTTAAAATGACTGTAATTCCCAAACAGTAAATGCCATATATTAGTGATACCTCTGCTGAAAGCTGAAATTCCACACTTCAGTCACATCTTGATTGTTGCGTTTTAAATCCATTGTGGTGGTGTCTGAAGGTGGAGGGTCCATTCAGCAGTGTTCAGCTTTACATACATATGATATAGTTGCCAGTCAAAAGCTGCAGGGCTAAATTAGCTTCCCTTTACATCATGCTGGCTCTGTTGACGTTACTATGGTTACATGATTATAGTAGAAACATTTTTAGTAAAAGCAACAGCATACTTATTGTATGTGTAAAAGCTTGTAAAACGTATGGTGCAGCAGAGTGATTTCTGACTAAACATCTGCATATGGATTAGTTCACTTAAATTACATAGAGCATGGATTACACAGACCTTGCTGTGAGCAGTTTTCTGTGGAACTACAGTTCTTTCTACCAAATACACAAATAAATGTAATAGTCACAGTGAGGACTGTGGCGTAGCCAGCCTAGAGGGAACAATACTTGTTGGAATCCTGTGAGTTCCACAGATAAAATCCAATACACCTCCACTGTATTTAGGTGAAGGCAAAAGTCACCTATCCACGCCCACCATCGCTATCTTTAACTAGTGTCAGCCATTTGTTTTTTGTCATTTAGATAAATTCTGATTAGATGATTCCTCATCTTGAATTATGAATTATGTGACTTGTGTTCTGCTGTGAGTACTATTGTGCTTTAGTGATGAATAATTAGTAGTTGTTATTATATCTTATGGCTCAGGAGAGACTATACTCAGCTAAGAAGTCCTTCAACCCAACATTCATCATTTCATTTTGCACATTTGTTTTAGCCTGAAGAAAATGCAACATTCCTCTCATGCTGTGTCTGTCGGTTCCCTCATAAAACAGACTGAAACTAGATGTGTGTGCCAGCTTGAGAGTGTTATGTGAATTCAGGAGATTAGAGGGAAAACGACTAAAAGGGAAGAGAGGAAAGTGAGTGCTGGCTTTGTCCTTGCAGACACAGCGCAGTCTGAAAACTCAATCTCGCTACCCAGGTGCAGGAGTGTGACAACAATAGTGGTTTGAACAAAGGCAACCTTTTCTGCCTTGCCCTATGAAATGGTTATTGGCCGTATAAGCACCAGGATCATTGAAAAGATGATTGCAAAGAAACAGAACTATGACTGTGTTAGGCTGTAAAATCTATAGCTGGAAGATTCAAGGAGGACAAGAAGACATGTCATCAAAATACCTTGAAAACTCCACTTTGCTGGGTCCTTCTATAACACAACACTGTGAAGTTTAGTTTCAGCCGTCCTGTACATGTCATTCATACATCTGTATATGTATGTACGTATGTGTGAATAATCATTGCATGTGCATTCTGTGTGTGTTCGCAGGGCTGTAACCCGTCCAGTTCTCATCCTGCTGCCAGTGCTGGGTCTGACCTGGCTGTGTGGAGTCTTGGTCCATTTGTCTGTAGTAGTCGCCTATGTCTTCATTGCTCTCAATGCTTTCCAGGTAAACAAAGGCATGATATCTACTAAACTTTGTCAAATTTTTGTATTCAAACCTAACACTTTATCTGGATAAAGATCTAATAGTTAGAAGTTACTTGAAACTCTCCTAATTATCAGTGACATACAAAAATTCCAGCAAGCAGTTGGATCACATTAGATGAGGGCACATCCTGGTTGTTAACATGTTCGTTTTGAATTGTAAGTGGTGAGCTTGATAGCTATTGTAAAAATAAGAGCATCTTTAAAAGTGGCTGTGATCAATAAGAGTGAGTTCGAGACCCAGTCCTGCATGAGGTTGGGTTTAGGCAAGAAAAGTTGAGGTTAGGGTTAGACAAAGATCGTGTTTTGGTTTCATTTTTAATGCAGACTTTGTGTGTGCAGTGACTGTGATCTTTGTCTGTTAACCCAGCCCACCGTATGTCCCTGACCCTAACCCAGTGCTGTGATGCCTGAACACAACCATAAAAAATCATAAATAATGCTGGACTGGAATATGTTGATATGTATCAACATGTTTGTGACTTGCCAAAAGTCACTTTACTTTACTTTACTTTACTTTACTTTACTTTGGTAATGGTAACTAGCAATTACCATTCAGGTTCTGTAAATTCTGAGCTACTACAAACTAAGAGCCCTGATAAGACCCAAACTTGTCAAGATAAAGAACATGCTAGGAATTGTTAAGTGCTAGAC
>JAUBNQ010000028.1:790485-801311 GCA_032353495.1 Ctenopoma kingsleyae
ATACAGAGATCACACTATTGACTATTGGGACTATTTGTCACTTTAGCCTAAAGAAGCTGTTTTTTGTTCATTTTTTGTTTGTTTTTTTATTGTGTACATATTGTCTATATTTCCTAGATGTATTCTAATAAAAAGAGAAAAACACAAAAATAAATATATATGATCATAATAGCTCACGAAACTAATGGTGGCCTAAGACTTTTGTACAGTACTGTATATGTTGTTAGTAAAGAATTTACATGCTGTTCATCATGTTTAGACTATGGCAGTTCTCGACATAATAATCTTTTCCAGATGCACTACCTGTTTGGTTTTGGAGATCTTGGTCTTGGTCCCTTTTTTAATAAACTTAAAAAGTGATTTTTCAGCTAAGATGTATATTTTTACAGGCATTAATAAAACCTACTTTAAAAATGTCTATATTTGGAGTAAAAGAAGAGGTTTGGTCAGTATAGTTTTTAATTCACACTCAGGTTGCTCAATACATCAAAAATGGCCATTGTCATGAAAAGAAAGTCCTTCAAATTTATGTTAGTGCAAACCCCCAGTGTAATATACATGAATATTCTATCTCAGAAAACCAAAAAGAAGAAATAAATCAGCCTGACAGTTGCAACACATTCATTGAGCGTCTGAATGCTTGCTACTAGATAGTATACAGTATATGCTATGCTATGATCTATACTTTATGCATGAAATAAGGTGAATGCATGTGTGGGTGGCTGTGTGTGTAGGTGTGTGTTATGTGTGTATGTGAGACAATAGTAAAGCCCTCCAGTGAACTGGCATTCAGCATCAGCTGAGCCCATCTTAGAGAATCCATTCACACAGTAATTAAATGTTTTTGAATCAATGTTTTGAATCATCTTTTCAAACTGCTTAAGGGCAATTAAATTACCCCCGACAAACCTGACTCTGAAGATGAGGGAGAGCGCGAACGCGAGTAAAAAAGCTGCCAGCAAAGACAGCAAATATTTTCTGCCTATGACAAGTGCTCTCCCCATTCAAAAGCTCTTTGTTCCCCGCTTTGCCAGCGCTAAACAGCAAACACTTCTGGGAATCTGGACAAGCCACGTCTATGCTCTCTCCATTTGCAGAAGCCGCTACATGAATGTCAGTCCTGCAATCGAATGCTAGACCCATCCATTACGCTTCTTTTGAATACCATTAGTGGACAATGGAGGAGGAGGTCTTTGTTAATATTAGCTTTTGTCAACCCTAGAAATTTAATTAAGTGAATTTATTGGAGAAAAACAGGCCAATTTGGAAAACACTTATAACCTTATAGATAAATAGGGACTGCAGATAATCTGCAATTGTGACATTTTTCATTAACATGTCAGTGTTGCTATTCAAATTTTGCCAAAAGACAGCATCAGTATGACCCTGCAGCCACACGGACATGATTGATTTTTTTGTATTAAATCCTGCTATTCTGAAAATACAAAATTCACAGGCTAAACACGGAAGCTCAAGCCCTTCAAAACACATTTTCTTTACAGACAGATCAACCATCAATCCCTCTTACATAAAATACTGTATATATGAAATATTCATACTGGTTTTTAAGACTGTGTTTTAGTGTTCAGTCTGACAGGCCGGATATCGCTTTGTGATAACTACCACAATAATTCAAACGAAAGAGGACAGTATCTCTTTACACTGAAGAGGTGTCATTATTGACATTTTTCAATTCAATATTTTTCCTCATCACAGTGATGATGAGTGTAAGGTTGACTCACTAGGGTTGAACAGCAAAAGGAATTTCATGCAGGCAATCTCTCTGCGGTCGACTTGCAGTGCCCGCAGCCTCGTCGCCAGCTCCTGACCTCTCTGGACCAGACTGGACAGAGTCACCTCAGCTTGGGACAAGATGGACGACAGCTCGACCTGCACAACACAGGCTACTGGTTATTTTCTGAGGCACTTAAAGCCCTCTTAAGTGAAGTACTTCAAATTTCCCCCCAGACCTAGTCTTTGTGAAAGATCTGTAGATGGTTTTGATGTTTTCTTTCCCTCTGTATTTTATTTTTATTTCACTATCACTTTGTATTTTATATCTAAACTCATAATTTTATTGTTTCATTGTTTTAATTTTGATCAGGCAGAATTAAAGAAATAATTATTAGTTAAACTTCATAATTTCATTGGACTATGTATTAAATCTGAAATGAATTATGATAATTATTATTTATTATGTGAAATCTTCACTCGGGGGTTCAGTGATTCTGATGTGACTCACATCAGAGCAAATACAGTACAAACTAGTTAATACATAGTTTGAAGCTGAAACCTTAGAGCTGTTAACTGAAATAATTTCAATTTCACCTGAAGCTGATGAACACACAAACATTATCTAGTGTACTTTTTTTCTACCAGTTTTTAGCATGTAAATAGTCACATTTAAAGATATTTGAATTAGAAATTAACAGCATTACTATCAGTGTGGTTCAGTCTAAAGATTGGTAAAAGAGCCTTTCTCTAACCATGTTTTGAATGAAGTGAAGTGTAAGTGAATGAAGCTGACTAGGCATTGTGTTGATGGGAAGTTGTGTGAGGGAGTTCTTACCTCCTGGCCGGTCACCAGCAGGATACTGTCTTCCTTTCCATGTTGCACTTGTCTGAAAATGTGATCGACGACCAGAAGTTCAGACCAGCAGTTATGGAGCAGCTTCATTTGATCACCCACCTTCAGGAAACATAGACAGCCAAACAGGGAGGTGACACAGATAAAGAAAGAGACAAAAAGGACATTATCAAAAAGGAGGCTTATAATCTGAAGCTCACTGTATTCTGGAGCTCTATTCATATAATACATGACAACAATAAGAGCTTTCATGCTACTATCGTAGTCTCTTTTTTCAGTTGTAGTTTCACTTACCTTGCTTACCTCTATCTAACCCCCCTATATGCTATGTTCTGGGGGTTGAGTGTGTGTTTGTGTGTATTTTCAGACTGAGCGTGTACCGTCCCTCGTCCACCCACTACAATATTGTCTATAAAGTGAAGGACACAGCAGTCAGTAATTCTGCAGCTGTAGCTGCAAATAGGCCGAAACACACATTCGTCTAATATGGAGCTGACAGAATTACTGCTCATCTGTATGAAACTGTACTGTCAGTCGCTGAGGAGAGGATCCAATCTTGTTGGCTGCACACTCATCTGGACTGGTGGAGTGGAGGAGGTCTGGATGTACAGTGATAAAGGAAGGGGTTAAGGAAGCAAGAGGTCTCTGCGACCTCCCATGCTTCCTCTCAAAGAGGAGTTGGACACTCAACTGCAGCTAAGAAGTTAGAGGAAAATCGATTTATTTTATCTCCCACATGGATTTTCAGTGTCTCTGTCTGTCCTAGTTCGAATGTGGAACTGGAATAAACTGATGTGTTGGGGTGTATATCTGTCAAGTGTCACTTTTTTGCCTGTGAGAGTCTATTTTAGTTCACAGTCATGACGTGCAAACAACAAAAACACACTACAAACGCTGATATCTCTATCAGCAGCAGAAGATCAACAGAGTTTAAAGTCTAGAGTTAAGGAATTGTATTTAGATTAGATTAGATTAGATTAGATTACATTAGATTACATTAGATTAGATTAGATTAGATTAGATTAGATTAGATTAGATTATCATCCTCAGTTACAACATATTTTGTACATAGTTTCTTCATCTTTTATCATTTTGCAAATAGGACAGCTCCTATAATATTTATAAAACCATTCTGGACATTTGGGAAACCTTTACAACATTTGTTTGTTTGTTTGTTTGTTTTTACATTTTTTAAGTTACAAATGTAAGAAATACAGTTGGTTGCACCTTCTTATTTAGTAATAATAACCAGGTCAATAATAACCACGACCAACAAATATGACCAATTTACCAGTTGGTGTAATTGTATTTGGTGTCATAGTCAACACTCATCAGGATAATACAAAGGCAGAATTCCAATCTGCTATCATCCAACGATGAAACTGAGCAACTGAATAATAGATGCTAATGGTTTAACATGTTTCATATCAGAAAGTCTGACGCTGTGTTTGCTAGATTATCCTGTCACCGTTTATCAATTCTTGTAAAAACAAAGTAGCATCCACAACTGTAACAAAACTAAGCCAGGACTCCTTTACTCCATCCTAATACTCAAAATTTACCACGTTTTGGTAGCCTATGGTCGTTCTATAGTCAGACTAGCCTATGCAGACTGAAAAATAAATGTAACATGCAACAGAAAGGCAGCACCATAAGACAAGAGAACACATGCTGCAGCTGTGAATAATCCACAATTTATATTCACTGAATGCTAACCAACACAATGATAGAATCATGCCAGTCAAGATTAAATCTATCATACTGGGGTCAACACAAAAATAAATAAGAGAAAATATCCTTCCCTGAACTTAATTATTTTACATGATACAGAGATACAAAGGAAAAATATTCATATTTAGTCAAATGTAGGTAATTTTAAATAAAGCAGTCTTGAGCCTGTTGATTTCAAATGGACTGTTTCTAGTGGACTTCCTCTAGTAGTGGAACATTTACATTGTGTGCACTTCCTCAGCAACAACTTGCATGTTCAACAGGTGAATGGAAGGTCAAACACAAGACACAACAAAGCCCACCTCTGAGGATCTGCAGAAATCAATAGCTTCCATTCTGCTTACAATTTAATAACAATGTAGACAGGCGCAGCGTGGAGCTGCAATGGCGAGCTGACATTCCCCCGTTATCGTCTGTATGGAATGTAATTATCCAGCCCAGGGAAACAGCTCTTTCTGGGAGGCTTTCTTGGCAAAATATACACAGCTTTGTTCTCACTATCCATATTGGCTGTAAAAATGCTCTGACTGTCAATGGAAACACACCACATGTGTACAACATAAATCTGTGAAGAGGCAAAACATGACTACACAGTTGTTCTGGTGAGAAAAAGGTTATTGCAAAAAGTCAAAAAAGAGTGCATGTGACCCTTTTTCTTAAGTGCACTATGTTCCCACACTGCTATGTTTTCCTCATCTTTGAATGCATAACTGTCAGTTTTGATTTTTGATATGTATTTTCTGTTGCTACATTTCCTCAGCCAATACATCACTTTCATTCCTTTACATTTGTGCAACAAATGCCTCATAATGTACAGTGAAATCTCCCAGTCTACCACAACTGAAACAGTAATTCTACAGTCTCAAAGCATCTGTTCTGAATGTACTGTATTTGAAAAATGTTTTTTAACAACATATTTCATGTGTGTTTCCTGAAGCAACTCATGCATGATTCAACATTTTTCATCTGTGATGTTCTGGCACTCAAAGACAGTCACAGTCTCTCTCTAACTCTTTGGGGTCTTGCTTTAATATAGAATAAGGGCGCATCAGCACGGATTCACCTGCTGGAATCTTCTTCTCAGTACAGAGACAAGAAAAGAAATAAAAAGACAATTGTGACATGATCAAAAAAAACTAAAAACCTCTCTTTAAGAAAACGTGGGAGCAGAAAAAAAGTGTATGCACAGATGTGTGCATTTTTTTGGGGAGGGTTCCAATTGTATTTAGTTACTAATGTTATTAAGGTGAATGGTTTTATGTATTGTGTGAGACAAACAGTGTCTGTGCTTTTCTGTGCTTTAACCTGTTGTAAAGATACTTTGTTGTTAGCGTAAGAAGAAGCAACAAATTGCATTGTCTCCACAATGTGATCTTTGTCTCTGAGACAAGGAAGGTATCAAAAGTAACAACAAGACAAATTCTTCCTGATGTTCTGACAAAGCAACAATTTAGTCATGTTCATACTTTGGGAACACAATAAATTTTGTGATATCACTGAAACCATATATTTAAGATATCACTTCCGCTACATGTACACAGGATGCCACGATGCAGTGACACACTCCGAACTCTATTAACACCATTATGTTATGTATGTTGTGTGCCTTTCCCTCAGTTGCCCCTAAGTATGATTTAAAAACCCAGGCTGCTGTTTGTGCAAACACACACTTGACACATGGTTCACTCTGCTGCCTTTTTGTGCAGGCAGGGGATCCAAAGCTTTACACTTGCCACAAGTATTTCTAATTCAGCTCTGTTGATCGGGTCTGTTTTGTATGATTTCCAGCTGAACACACATCCCTGTTCTGCCAAAACACAGTCACAGGCATATCATTTTCAGGGAAATGAACCAAGCGTGCAGCAGTGCAGCTCTTGGTAGCCACGCATCCCAGGTGGCAGTCCCAGAAATGAATGTCAACAATAAATGAGTGTGAAGAAGGAAAGGAGCAGTACCTGAGTAAATAAACTGTATTTGATCAAAAAATGAGAAAGCATCTCACCAAGGCCAGAATCTACTTTTTGTTGCTAGCTAAGGTGTTTAATTGGTTGACAGCTATGTGTTTGTCAACACAGCACAGACAGATTATATCATCAAGTAATATTTCCTTCTTTGTTTTGTCAGAAAAGAAATAAAATCCTCCATTTTCACTTGGATCAGTAGGTGTATTCAGCCATATTGCCAGCAGCTACAACAGCAGTTCAGTTAACCACAACAGCATTGATTCCACCAGCATGGGACTTCTAAATCATCCGTCCAATACTACAGCGCGTCTGTGCCACCTCTCACAAAGACAAGCACAGTGACAGAGGTGATGGACTGAGACAGTGATGTATGTGAAGCATCCTCAAGTTTGCGTGTGTGTGTGTGTGTGTGCAGAGCCACCACCAGGAATAATTACACACTGCTAAAATTACTGTGCGTTTGAATTCTTAGGGCTGAATCATTCCATTAAACACTAAGCTGTGTTATCTGTAACAATAACATATTTTAGTCACTTCCATGTTGTGTGCAAATCCCCTCACAGTGACTTATAATCCATTCAAAATGTGTGAGTGCAATCTGTCCAATCTCTTTGGACATTTTGTTTTGCATGTGTTCATTCTTATAAAGGGAAAACAGTTTAGGCTTTGATTGACTGATTTATAAACCCAAAGAGACAGACACACTGTGTCAGGCTAATTACTGTTTCAGTACTGAAAGAGAATAGACAGGGTTTTATAATGACGTTTACCTGCAGCACTGTAGATGAACGTTACTTCCATCTTTCCATACAGCATTGAATGCCTTTGTAACATTTTCTAGCTTCCTTCTGACGTGCCGCCTCAACGACTAACAATGGCTATGTATTGATCAGGGTTAATGGAAGCTGTGTTCTAAATTTGAGATATAGATGGCTAGAAAGGCTGGAGCTGTCGTGTGCTATTGTCTGTCACATTATTTGCTGCCATATGGAGTGTGAACAAGCCTGAGGATGAGAGTAGGTTAAAGGACTCACCCTGAGCTCCTTGAAGAAGATGCAGCTCCGAGCCCACTCCACTATGGAGAAGAGAGTCTGGTCTGCCATGCGACACATGAGGCTGAAAGTGCTGGGCTTGTCCAGCCGTCCCCGGCCGCCCTGCTCCTGCTGCAGATGAGTGATGATCTTATTCTGCACCACTAGTTCATCGGGATCACACTGCAACAGCTCCAGCACCAGCGGAGGCAGGCTGGGCAGCTGTGGCGAGGCTGAGGGGTACATATCTGGATAGGGGTATCCTGTTAAAGATTCAGGGGAGCTGGTGTAGTCAGGACACTCAGCTTTAATTGCCCTGCCAGGGAAGGCTGTGTACTGGTACTGGGTGGTGAGGGGTACATGGGACTGCATGGTCACACCCAGCGATGGGGGTCCATAGAGGCTGGCCTCGTAGTCTGTAGCAGTGATGGAGCTCGGGGTGGAGGGCAGCAGATTTTTGGAGATGGTGGGCAGGGTGGGCAGGGTGTGCAGGGTGCCGGTGAAGCTGTAGTCAGTCTGCAGAGGAGAGGTCGCTGGAGGAGCTGCGTTCTCCAGCTTGAACCCGTTGGATCGTATCAAAGCCTTTTTCTGCTGTTTCAAGGCCCTGTCTCTCTTGTACATGGGGCCAAATTTATTCCTCCCCCCACGCATGCGGTCTGCACGCACCGCTGTCACGCAAGAGGTAAAGAACAGATTTGTAGATGAGACAGGGACACTTCTGAATTCTCATACACTGCCAAGATCCCCTTTACAAAACTCTTGCTGAGCATCAAAGTGCAGTAGCAGTAGTAAAATCATAAGTTGCATTTCAGCAGTTTGCTCGTCTGTTCCTACACAGTAAATATCAGACATGCTGGTCATTTTTGCTTCCCTTTTTAGGCCTGAGAAGTATCCCCAGAGTCTAAAGCTTCACTCCTTCTTGTAGCCTAAATAGAGCTTTTGATTTAAAACAAGGGAGTCTCTGGGGTTTTATCAGTAAGTCAAGAATGTGTCCTTTTTTCTTTTTTTTTTTGCTACGGAAGCAGGTGCTTTCCAGTATTGCTGTCTGGGAATAAATCCCATCCCATGTGTATAGAAAGCAACATGAGAGCAACCAATGACAAATCTTATTAAAGGAATTTTATAAAATGTTATTTATTATTCAAAATATCAAAAATAAACAGACTAAATTGGAATAATAATAATAATATTGTTGGAATAATAATAATTAAAGCCACAATAGTATTACTATTGGTCAACATATTTTTTAAAAGAAAAGAAAAACAGGATAAAATAATTGTAAAATTAATAAATGATAAATAATAATAAATGCCTGGAATAATTAAATAAAACCATATTAGTATGAAGTATTCAATTTAAAAGTGTAACATGTACATGTAACAAGTCTGTACAGATTTCCAGCATTTTATTCTCTACAATAACAACAAACGTATCATTTTATCATATATAATAAAGGATTTGAAGTGTACCTTCTAGCCGCATGCCGACGTTGAGGCATTTTTGGAAGCGACAGAAAGGACATCTCTTCCTCTGGGTCTTGTCTATTTTACACTCTTGGTTTTCCGCACATGTGTACCTCTTGTTGTTCTGCACCGTCCTCTTGAAGAAGCCCTGGAAAACGTGTTAGAAGCAGCAGAGACGACTGTGAGTTTCGTTTTCGTTTTACGACTTATGCCTGAACAGTAACCAAATTTTCATAGGTCATTTATGTTGCATACTTACGGTAATACTTTCTCCGTAACTATGTGGATAAAATCTTTGTTAAAAGTGTTTATTAGCTAAAATGAGGAAATGTAACTTTGAAAGTTTTTGCTTTTATAGGAGAAAGGGAAACAATAATCATGCACAGAAATCTTTTAAAATGGAAAATTATTTAAATCAGTTTCAGACGAATTCTTTATAATAAGTCTGTTATAATGAGAGATATTAAAAAAGACAAAATAACATCTCTTTTTTTTTTTTTACAAAGTGTGTTTTTGTTGTTGTTCTGTGTTACCTTGCAGCTCTCACAGGTGAGTAGACCGTAGTGGTATCCAGACACTTTGTCTCCACACACAGGGCACAGCTCTTCCAGATCATCATCATACGTGTATTCCATAACCTTCAAAGTCACACCTGCTTCATATGCACACGCACGCACGCACACGCACAGGACAACGTGGTTCACTCATCGGCTGTTTGTTAAGAAAAATCCCAAAATGCATGTGAACTACAGTGAGACAGTGATATCGTCTTTAATCCAAACATGCGCAACAATTGTAACAAAAATGATTTGTTTTTAATATGTCTTAATTTCAGTCCGTTTCCGAAACCATGAGAATATTAAATAAAAATTACATATTACACCCTCTCCAGCGCTGACAAATAATTTTTAATAGGTGTAGATACAGTAATTTAACTAATTTATATTTAAAGTAGGCTATTTAAACAGACATAAAACGCACACAATTAATAACAGTAAAAATAAATAGTAAAAAATATTTTAAAATATCGTTTTTAAACTTTGAAAGACCGGGAATTTTTTTTTTTAACGGATGGGTATTATAACGACAATATTTATTTAGGCTAATATATATATACATTACTTCATTCTTATATATGTATATAAATATATATATTTAAGAATGAAGTCATGTGCGTACACTATTAAATCTCATAGGACTAAACGCTGCACTGAATCTGTCCACATAGTTTATGAATCTATATTCAACAGTTTTAAATTACTAGTTAATATTGTTTGCGTGTATTTAGCGGTCGTTTTTTCTGGAAACTTTTAGTTGTACAGTGCAAATATGACATACGATATGCAGCCTTTATGGACTGATGAACAGATGAAAACGATTCCACTAAACTATAAAAATACAAATAAAAATCCACATGAACTATGTTCGCGTCTTTTTGTCCACAAGTGTGAAACAGTCTCCAAGCAAGTCCTTAAAATGTGGATTTATGATTTTAGCCTATACGGAAAACCCACTGTTATCCAAGGTAAAATATCATTTATGATTTAAAGCTTCACGGAATCTTCACCGCTTGTTGGCCCATCTTCATCATCATCATGTCTTCTAGCGTCTTCTGGCGGGTAACTGAGTTTTAGCCAAGAAGCACCTACCTGACAGGTGTTTTTTTCAGTTTGACTTTAAAATTATCCATCACTCACTGTGCGTTTAACTTGTAGAGCGACGGAATAACCCATATCCTATGTTATAGAATTAGCTAATTATTTTTTTGTGAAGCGTAGCACGGTTCGCTTCGGTGTACATGAAGTGCAGTGAAGTTCCACACGGTCGACGCCATTTAAAAACACAAGCAGGGAGGACGCGCGCGACCAGCGGCGCAGGTAAAGGCCGCGAAACTGAGGCGTCGCGCGCAGTCCGCGGGGCACGCACGCTACGAGTCTCCAGGATCGTTGCAGGTTAAAAAAGTGAATAACATATTGTTGTTGTTGTTGTTATTATTGGATGTGTGAATTTGACATTATTTTTCTCGTTACATTTGCTACATTCAGTATTT
>JAUBNQ010000028.1:801411-812831 GCA_032353495.1 Ctenopoma kingsleyae
TTGTTGTTGTTGTTGTTATTATTGGATGTGTGAATTTGACATTATTTTTCTCGTTACATTTGCTACATTCAGTATTTCAGTATAGACCTATAATATAGCAAAGAGCATTCTAACATTATTTTCAGCTCCTAATTGTCAAACACTGTTTACATTTTCCTCTTTGTTATTTTTATAAATTATATCACTAACAATTCACGTTTTTTATTAGAATTCGATCGCTTATTTAGCCTATTTTTAAAAGTGTTGATTTGTTTTAATTTAGTCGTCCTTCAGGTGGCTGCAGGTCAAACATGGTTTGCCAAATAAATTGCTTAGGTCCTTTACATTTGCGTGCAGGCTGAAAAAGCAGATCACACAGTGCAGAGAAGCGGACAGACTTACCGTGAGCCTTGTCTCCCAGCATTTGACCAGCAGACAACAGCCAGTGAGATCAGATGATTGTCTGATATTTCAAACCTGAATATAGGTGATGCTGCAGCCGTGCATGGGCTGCTGATGACAACAAAATAAAAACAATACAAATCCGGATCGACACTATCTATACTAACGCTGCTTTAGAAACCAGTGGAGCCAGTACTTCGTGTGTGATGATGACCATTGAACAGCTCAGAGTGAAACTCCTTCAGTCCGCTTGCTCTTTACTGCGCTTCCCTTATCGCAAAAGTTCGCCAGCCTGCCTGCTATTGGTAGACGCCGAGTCACGTGACGGATGCTTGCCGCCTGCAACGTGCAAATGCCTGGACAGAGGACGGGTGGTGCTGATGGAGGTGTCACACTTAATATACAGACACACAAGGAGGGGCAAAGATCTGTTCAACAGCGTTTTAATATGTAATTAAATATTATTTATAAAATAATAATAATTATAACATAGTAATAATATTATAAATATATTTATATATGTTTGTGAAAATAATAATAATAATACTTAATACTTAACATATATATTAATATGTAACATGTAATAAATTATTGTGTTCTATATAAAAATATGGTGTATAGGCTATGTAATACATGTACATTTATTTTTACACAGCACAGTGAAATACTGCAGGCTGTTTGTTTCTGCAAGTATTGTTTCTATATTTATCTTGACATGTATACATGTACAGCAGTTTTAGTATATTCAGTACATTTCACTTGCATTAATAATAATTGACTCTGACAGGGCATTTTGCTTGGTAAGTGCTATGAAAAGTCAAATTGTCTATTGTTAGCAGAGACAGGAAGCAGTGGGTGGCTGCTGAGGATCCGCCAGGCTTCTAAGGGTCGTTGTGTGGAAACACGAACAAAGCTGAGGGTCCTCAACTGCAAAGACAGGAAACACAAACAAGACTAAATGTAACACAAAACTTTGACATCAATTAACTGGCATTGATTACTGTCACTTTATGGACTGTCAGGCACTCAGTATTTGACCACACCAGTGATTGTCCTGTCTCAAATCAGAAGTTAAAAAAAAGATTTGAAATGTAAGCTATAATTTCATTCTACTGAATATACTGTATATTGTAGGAGTATTTATAAATCAATAATTTTCACATTCAATAAATGATGGAAAACCATATAATGTATATGGTTTTCCTGTCGTTTTGGGGAACTGGGGACTGGGGAACTTCCACAGCAGTATAGTTTTTCTCATGCCTTTGGCCTGTGAAGCAAATAGCATGTTACATTCTTACATATTGAATCTAGTCATTTATAATGATGCAGTGATTATGAATCAATTTTAAATGCACATGTGATCTTTAAGCTGGCAGACTGATTGCCATGTGGGGGTGGAGTTGATTCAGTTCATATGACAAAAATATAGTTTTTAAAGTAAGCATTAATTCAAATCTCCACTTTTCCGTTTACATGTGTTTCTAGTAAATGATAATGGATGCAGAAACTTTACAACAGCTTAATGCTAAAATTAGATTAGTGGTGCATCAAAGTGTACAAACGCTTCCTGTGTTTCTGCATAAATATGACCTATATTGGAGAGTAATTAAATTACAAAACACATTGAATTGCAGTGAGTTAACTTTACTGAGAAAAATAAATTAAATACCTTCTTTTTTTAAACAATGTTAATGGTCAACAATAACTTTCAGTGCTGGAAATATTTTTCTTATGAAATCAAAATCCTCTGTGTCAAACCTGAGGAAGCATCTCCAGGTATTTTAAGTGTAATAAGTGCTGAGGACACTGCCTGTGTTTTTAAGACTTTTCAGCTTTATTGATAACATTTGTTGGTAAGTAGTCATAAAGTAATCAAATGTAGATAGTTACAGTTTTTTGGTGACGCATTTAAAATAGTGCTTATTTATTACAGGGTAACTAGTAATCTATAACCTATTACATTTCAAAAGTAACCTCACAACACTGAATATGAACTAAAAGAATCATCAGATTTCTGACTGATAAAGGATCCCAATTAAACAAGTGAGGTCTAAACTCTACAATTATCAGTTCATTTAGAGTCAAGTGTTTCAGTCAACAGGAGGCTCTGTCTTATTTAAGGAAGAGAAATCTGGGTTTTCAGTATTAAAGTTTGATCTTGACACCACAGGCTTGTAGAATTAAGTCGTGTCTCAAACAAACGAAATTTCTGAAGATATTTCTGTTGTTGATGGAGATGTGGAGTTGGAGTTGTGCAAGCTAATTGCAGCAAGACAATTACTCTCAGCCCACTAGTTGTTCTGAAGAAGAACCTGAACATTTTGGACAAATGTAATAGTTAAGGTCAAAGTTCTTACCTTAGTCCAACGGAAATTCTGTTGACTGACAAAGCAGACAGTTGAATGCAGAAAGCCAACCAACATCCCTGAGGTAAAGCTGATGTGTAGAACTGAAATCAGTTATTGATGCAACACACCAGTTACTTAAGGCATTGGTTTACATACTTTTGCCGCACAATTAACTATAATTTTCCTCTTATTTGTTTTATTGGGTTCCCTTTATCTATTTTCAGAATTAGTGTGAAAACCTGATCACGTTATAGATCATAATTGTGCATAAATAGAGAAAATTCTATATGGTTTGTGCATTTTCAAGTGTATTTATACCCTGCTATTCAATTTATTTCAGTTCAGTTTATTTAGATACTGTAGCACTAAATGACAACAACAAAGTCATCTCAAGGCACTTTACAGTATAAGGTTTAAGACCTTATAACTACATATTGCTACTGTCAAAGCACATCAGGGCCATTAGACTGTTTGCTCAGCAGAAGGTGCACACAGGGAGATAGGTTCTATCTATCAGTCTATTTGACCCTTGACCTCCCAGAGTCATTGCAAGGTCCTCAAATAGTCTATATCTACATGTCCGACTATTAGGGAGCACAGGCCAGAAAGCTAGCCCAGCTGATTGGAGAAGGGGGCCCAGTCTGAGCCCCCTGTCACAGGGGCCAAGAAATATGGCCTATCTGCTGTTTGTCTCTGGCACAATTTTGTTTTTCAAGTGTGCTGTGGCTACAGGTCAGCGGAGCCCCAGCATCAGACAAGCTCTGTCTCTGTCTCCCAGATATATTTGCACAATAAATAAAGGGGAAGGACTAAAGCCTAGCTTGTGTTTTGACTTCATCATTTATATTTTGTTCACTCTGTGCACCCCCCACCCACAGCCATTTTCTGCTGGGGTGGCAGGTTCTTTGTGGATAAAAGATGATAGTACTCAAATCACTCTGGGTGAAAGCAGCACGATGAGTTTTTCTGTTGTGCAGCATTTGAAGATAATATGTACAATTTCAGATACAGAGCTTGTAAATCCGTTGTTGATGAGTTTCTTTCCCCTGCTCTGTGGAGTATGTAACATGAGTTGCTTTGCCAGTAAGTTGGCAGAATTGATTAACCAGAGTTGGTATACACTGCTTAACTTAAATAAGAATTACACTGTGAATGCAATGACATCTTAATCTTAATATAATAATGTGAAAAATGTTGATTGAGAGGTAACTTTGTAGTTCCACTGAGCTTTTTAGCCCATTTTAGCTCATTGTTTTCCTTCGCTCCACAACTATGCTCAATCCTAGTGCTTTTATCAGTGGCCACAGGCTGCCGAAGGCTAAAAACATTTTATTAAATTATTGTATTTCAACCTGTGCAAAATGCAACAAAAGACCACTGTCATGATCACATTTGCTCCTGGATCAGCACATTTAGGCCACGGTACCCTGAATAGTTCTTTCTATATAATGTGACATCAGTTGACACCTGCAATAGTCTGTTGATAGGTCTATGACTATTTTTGGTTCCAACAGCACATATTTGTCACTAGTGTTAATGAAGTGTTAATCCTAATGCACATCTCCAGTCACCTTGTTTAACTCCTTCATGTCACTTTCTTGTATTCCTCAAAGTATTTGTTTGCTTGTTTGTGTGCTAAAATGTGAAACATGATTTTTAACTTTTTTTTAATGTCTCTACTGGTCCAAGGTGACTAAAGGCCAATTCTTCCTTTCCATATCCACTACAGTATCCAGGAGGTAAAGTTTGTCATGTTCAACCCAGTCTGTGTATGGTTGACTGTGAACTGGGGCTTATTTGAAAAATTTCAACATCCTTGACATTGTTCTTGTGAAGTGGTTATGCACACTTTTTCATGATTTTCAGTCAAATACAACAAATACAGAAACTCTTATTTTTGTCGCTGTTGCTATTATCCAGAATTGCCATCATATTTTGAAGTGTCTGTGGAACAAACTGTATTCTCAACTGTAGTATGAATAGTGTGAGAGCTTTCATGTTGAGCAAATTATTACTCTTTACTCTAAAGTTAACTTTAGTATAAAAGTGCAAGTACGTCCCAAAACCTATTTTAAAGAACTTCTGAGTTGATAACATGAATGTACAAGTCTTGTCCAGATTTGTTCCAAAATGTGTCTCGTGTGTTTCTGCACATATCTTGTAAACTGTTCAGGCTTCTTTAAGTTGAATTCATGTACAGATTCAAAGAGAGAATCACTTTAATGACAGTGATTAAAGCTGTTTTAATTTAACTTTTCTTCTCTTCACTTTAGTTAGTAACAATAGCATCAAAAAAGCTAATATTGGAGGCTACACACTAGTGAAACCCACAAAACTCAGGACTTTCCAACAACGCTAGAAGATCTCAAAGTTTGTCCAGAGTTGCTTCAGCTGGGGAACTGTCAAAAATGTTGGAAAGGCCACATAAAGCAGTCAAGAGAATGGCATCAAGCTTTACCTAAGCATGCAGGAAATCAGGGTTTTGTTCTCCAAACCTTGCATATAATAACATTTTATTTTGACACTAATAATCTTCCATACAAATCATGTCTTATCATTGAAAACATTACTCTATAATGATGACAAATGAAATGATGTTTAAATCCCATAGAAGCAGCAGGTTTTCCTCCTGTGATAGACTGTCACAACCTTTATATTCAACTAATTGCTTAATCTATACCTCCGAGGAGACCTGTGAGAACAGGTGAGAGCACCATGGCTTCGTGTTCCACAATAAGACAAGAAGAATGCTGAGACTTTTTGCTGAACAGCCTGTATTGGGTGTCCTCGTGTCTGTCCTTGACCAAGTCGGGGCACAATCACAACAAAGCACTTAAAAAAGGGAAATTAAATAGAACAACTACAATGGTGTGGAGAGAAAGCAGACGTGGCAGGGGTTTTCCGCAGTGTCATCCTACAAGGTCAAAAGAAAAAAAACCCTCTATCTATCTATCTAATTCTTATAGAAAAACTGAAGAAAATGAAAAGCTTATCAACTGACCCGTATTAGCACTGTACTACAAAAACTGATTGAAGAGGACAATAAATTACTGCCATTAACTTGTCTGATTGACTCATGCCCCCTGCTGGTAATTTCTTACCACTAACTCACTTTTTTGTCACTGAACCACAAGGTACGGTTTTACAAATTTAGACAGTGTACTGAATATGTTTGCTAATACACACCAACTGTAGACTGTGGAGTAGACAAGAAATCAACAAAAATATAAGTACTTTGGTGATTTCCACTACTGATGTTGGGTAGTAAAGTCTGTCGGGCAGGAGGCAAGAAAAAGAAAAGTCTCTGCAGATGAAGACGGCACAAGGAGACCATGGACATCTGAGCTTGAAGACATTGTCATGAACGGCACAAGTGGTCTGTCTCCACCAAAAACGAAGACAGACAGAACAACAGACAGAAGCAGATGAGGATACCACCTCATCCTCACTGGGCTTTACCACCTTAGAACAGGAACAAAAACAATACATACATCTAAAGGAAACCAGCAGAGTGGAGTTTCACCAAAAGCCACCGAATGAGGGGGACACAAATCTTTTCATGCTGGTTACTGGATTATTTCTCTGTGGCAAAAACAAACACATTCCCAGGGACAACATCATCTGTAAAAACATCAGATGACACTCTCATTTGAGGGGCATTTCAGTGGAAATGTGGAGTGGGAAATCTGCAGCCAGTTCCACAGTTCCACAGCTTTCATAGACCTCTTAAAGACTGTGTATCGAGGTCCCTGCAGGAGGAGGAGACCAGACTGACTGACCTCAGCCCACATCCCACCAGAATGTTGGCAGTGCTGCACCTACAGGTCTTTCTGTCGTTTTAGTTAAGTTTAAAATTGATCAAATAAACTAAATAAAACATAAAATGATTTACAGTTACGTACTTACAGTTTGTACAGCATATAATGTCCTGTCCTTACACCCTCGACATCAATATAACAGTATAAATAAAAATATGCTTGTTAAATATATTCATGAATACAATCTTTTATAACAACATATACAGACAACATATTAACTGAGTGAAAAATTTCTTCTTACTCTGTGATGTACAGTATTTGTGTAGGAAACCTTTACAACCTAAAAATAACCATTATTTAATAAATGAGTAGCAAACAAAATTTGAAGCTCACACTTTTGTCATCAATATTGTGTGGGAAAGTCATTATGAGGACAGTGAATTGAATCCAATTGAATAACAGCACAAAAACATCATCTCAGCAGTGTACACTGTGCAATGTGGGGCACTTATGAGCTGTACAGCATTGATGCAGCGGAGGTTGTGGTGCGGGGGTGTGTGAGAGGGGGTGCATAATAAATCATCAGCACTTCTTGCCCTTGACAAGGTTCCCGATTTTGAACAGCTCCTATTCTTGACAGAGCTCCTTTCAGAACTTGGCTTTTGTGTTCACTCAACAATAGGAGAACGTCGTTAGTTAAGGCTAAACTCAATTGCAACCTTGCTCGTTCTTAAATATATCTCCTGTATAGTAATCCATCACAGTGGGCAGCAGCTCTTGAACGAGCCACATGAATTCACACGTGAATCAGTCAGCCTGTGCTAAACATACTGATCATGAAGGAACTAATGAGGGAATTTATTCTCATATATGATTCAAGCAAAAAGAGCAAATTCTCAGTTATTTCAGACACTTTAATCTGTGACTATTTACTCACAAAACCCTGACAGGAGAAACATGTCTGCTAAACCAGGCTGAACACGTGATTGGTTGACACCATTTAAGAAATGTGGCCAATAGGTTTGAATTTTTGTGTTAATTTTTTTTCATCTGTCAAATAATGTTCAGTGGTAACGAGTCTTTCTGATGCTTCAGAGTTTCATTCCACTCAGTCAGTTAAATGGTTTCATGTTTCACTACCTTTGAATGCTCCCTATGGAAATTTCCTGCAAATACAGAAATGTGTTCGTTAATTTCTTCAATCTTTTATCTCCTTTAAAAATAAATGTGTTGAATGCAGAACCTGAACAAAAAAACACAGAGGTTTCAAAAAATTAAATTTAAATAAATAATAAATAAATTTACAATGAACTAAAAACAAACAAGATTCCACAGAAGATTCACAAAGCACAAAAAATAAGGAATGCAAAATATTAGAGGTTCAAAGCTATAAGTAATGTGTATAAAGTGTATAAAGTCAGTATTTCAAATTTAAAAAGTCTGTAGAATAGATACACTGAATTGATAATTAATATTCTAACAGATGTTGAAAACTGATCACAAATCCTAAATCTGAAATATTTTTAACAATCTATGGTATTTACAGTATTTACCACTGGCTTGCTGACAATTTAAAGGTCTCTCAGTTTTGTATTGGGCACGTTGCTCTGTCCACAGCTCTCCACCTTCTCCAGAAGGGTACGCGTTACACTGTCTCTCATTTACTGGAGCCAAGCCTTTTTGTTTCTACTAATAAACAGGGACTATCATCCAGAGACATGGGAGTGTTAGCAGAGAGATGGTTTATAATGTGGATGGGAGATAAAATAATAGTGGTGACTTCTCAGTTTTCAGTACTGGTTTTATCAAAGAAATATGAATATTCTAACTAATGTTTGTGTGATAGACTGCAATAGAAAAGGTTATTTCTTTTATAACACAAAGATTAAATGATAAATAAAATGTTTCTAAATGAACATGTGATGCTACTGTAGTTGCTCTGCTAGTTTCCACTAAAACTCATGTGCAGTATACTGTGAGTAAAAGATACAATGCAATGCAAATGACACATAAATGTACATAAATACTAGTAATTTACTTCAGAACAATACAGTTAAATGAGAACAAAAATCATCTCAAGGTATTTTAAATATTAAGGTTAAGACCTTACAGAAATATACTGAAAACCCAATGGTCCCACTTGAGCAGCAGTAGGCAACGGTGGAAAGGGAACCAGCAGAACCAGGCTCAGGGTGGGCGGTCATCTGCCTCGACTGGTTAAACTGAGTGGGAAGTAAAGAGAGGGGAAAAAAAAGAACAACAAAAAGCAAGAGACAAAACGCTGGACTGTTTTGGGTTTTTTTTTTTACTTTTTATCCACATACTATAATTACAGATTAAATTATTCATGTACTAATCACATATTAATCAAAAACAAAGTGACCACGGTATCAACTTAGTCAGAATCAAACGTTCATGATATTTTTTCATCTTTCAACCCAGTGAAATCATAAGTCCTGTAAAAAGATTCACAAATGTATAGTTTTATATTTAAAAGATTTCCCACAGTGTAGATTTTAGCAAGGGCACGTTGCATTTGTACTGTACTAAATCCACAGGATGGGGTCTGCATTGTTAACAGAAAGACGTACACTACCAGTCAAAAGTTTGGACACATACAGAAATGACTATGTTTTTGAAATAGAAGCAGATTTTTTAACATCAAATTCTGAAAGAAAGTCTAGACATTAATATTAAAAATTACTATTGTATATAGAAACTGTCTTTTAAATGATTATTTACATAAACATACAGAGGCTTATAATCATCAAATTATTGTCTTCCAATAGAACATTATGTTTGCTAATAGAAGTTTATTAAATTAAGAGGATAACTGATCATTATAAAACCATTTTACAATGATGGTAACAGAAACATGCATCTATTCATGAAAAAGAACTTTTGACTGATAGTGTAAAATATATCTGAACTTCTCCTTTACACTTGTTAATGTTGACTATCACAAAAAAAGCTAGTTTGCTGAGATCTTACAGTGCAAATTTTACCTTAAACCATGCCAAACACTTTATCCAAACTTCATTCAACTAATCCTTGACCCACACTCTCTTCTGAGAATTTGGAAAGAAAGCTTCAAAGTTTTTGCATAGATTTCATAACAACTGAAAACTTGAACTAAAACCAATTCCTCTTGGTGTCCGTAAATTTCTTTTCCTCACCAGATAATTGCCAGTCTTATCACTATTTATGTTGAACATGAATTTATTGCATTATGAGTGTGGCGCAGAGAGATTTTATTATCTGGACACCAGATGTTCAAGTGTAGATTTCTGCCAGAATCACATTCATTATCAAGGCCGCCCCACACCGGTTGGTAATTAGCTGTCATAAAAGAGGCCTTTAGAAAACCATGGACATCGGACTGAAGAATGAGCAAAACACGGAGGAGAGACAACAATTCTGAATGCATGTCTTTACAAAACATACTGGCAAAATGTGAATTCATTGAGTTCACATCAGTTGATAAGATGTACTCATCAATCTATGCAAATAAACCCAGTGCAGTCAGGGGCATGTGCCGGTCCAGCTGCTCCCAGTTATAATGCTGTCAGTGAGAAGGCACACGGTTAGACACTGTTAATGCAGTGAATACTGGTTCATCTTATTCAGACCTCAGGTCTAATGAATGACGGGACATTAGAGAGGTCAGGTAAAACAGCTGCATTTTAATGCGACTGGTTGAATGTGGGTTTCAAATGTCGTCATGACAGTGGCTGTAAGAGCAGGTGGTTCCAGGCAGGGCCTTGGTGGTGCTGTAGATACTCCTCCTCAAAAAATTAAGTGAAGTTAATTTAGATTTTTTTTTTTAAATCTATGAATACTGTAATTATTAATTAACAGAACAATGTAATTATTATTAGAAAAAAAAACATAAAGCCAAAGGTGATCTTAATTCAGCCAATGGGTGCAGCAAAAATTATTGATCATTGATCATACATTCATTTCCCGTTAGCCAGCAGGGATACTTAGAATGTATGCAACTTAGGATGTGTCCACGAAGCTCAGTCAGGGGGAAACATGACTGATTGTGAACCTAACAGCGTAGTTTTTAATGAATTTCTATGAATTTAATGCATTTGGTGTTTGATGCACAAATACTAACTCCTTATCGCTGTGTGATGCTCATTCATTCAGGTCTATGCAAAGGAATATTGCTAAGTCATTAGTTGCGGTTTAACTGGCAGCATGAGTTTATGGAGTCAGAATATGAGGCTGAAATATGCACAAACCTGTTTGTGCAGCATCCATGAACTTTTATATCTTCCATATTTTGGCAGCTGTGGCTCAGGAGGTAGTAGTCGCCTGCCAATCGTAGGATCGGTGGTTTGATTCCCAGCTCCTCCAGTCACATGTCAAAGTGTCCTTAGGCAAGACACTGAACCCCAAGTGCTTGTGTGTGTGAATGGGTGAATATGAAGCAGTGTAACGTGCTTTGAGAACAAGTATAGGTAGAAAAATGCTATATAAGTGCAGAGCATTTATTATATCCAGTTGTGTGTTTACGTAGGCTGCCTTCTGAACCTTACTATATTACTTACTTACTATATAATAACTTGCCTTGTGTTAAACAGCATGGCATTGTCCATGTGTGTGCGTGTACTGGGGGTGAAATTAAATTGTTGCAACTGGCACACAAATGGGAAATCCGAGCTTTCAGAGCACTATCAATGAAAAGTCAAGCATCCCCACTGCACTGGAAAAAGAAAATGTCTGAATGTAAGGTTTCCCTGGCAGTGTTAGCAGGAATGTCTAGAAGGATCTACTACTACAGTTTCTACTTATTTCTAATACGCATTTTACATTTGTATTTAAACCTGAGCAACCATGAACCATGGAAATCTATAAAAAGGTGAAAACTGATTTTTTCGGGTTGAAATGTGAAAGTTGGTGGGTAAGAGAGCAGAGAATAGGA
>JAUBNQ010000028.1:812931-828573 GCA_032353495.1 Ctenopoma kingsleyae
GGAATAAATGGTGACACCAGTCCAGTGGCTGCTGTGCTGGAGAAATGAGAACATCTTATCTGTGTGGGAAAAGGTGATTGATGTTGCTGTATAGACCTGGTGTTGAACAATGCAGTACCTTGAAACAGGACTCATAGATGATGCACAAAGCATTACATCAACAGGTAGCACTGAATGTAAGGCTGTTGCATAAGTGTGTTTCATTCTTGGCATTTCGAGCCCAGAATGATGCAGACAGGCAGGAACTAAAATAACATCCACCTCAAATTTGACTGATTTTATGGATAATACTTTTTAAAAATGTTTAGTAATCTCTTTTACCTCATAATTTGATATTTTGATAATTTGATCATTTTTTCGTGGTCATTTAACATCAGTTTTGGTCAGTTTTATGGCTCCATGGCAATAACAGCTGTGGCCTGAGGAATTATGTCCATTCACCCCATTCTCTTGAGCAGGATATCACAGGAAGGGACCTGGAAAGAATTTCTTTGGCACAAATGTCCACTTGGAGTGAAGGATGAGCTGATTAGATTTCGGTGGTCAAAGGCCACATGAGGGAATTTCTTAAACTTGGAAACAATCACCCACTTGGACTAAATGATGAACATTTTAGTTTGACTTGAGATTAGTGATGAACTGATTAGGTTTTAGGGGTCAAAGGTCAAGGTCACTGTGACCTCAAGTAAATAAATTCTGAACGCGATGCCTGAGGAACTGAGCAATTTCCCCAATTTTGGCACAGTGATCATCTTGTTAAACTTTGGGGCTTATAGGTCAAGGTCACTGCGACCTCACGTCTGTCCCATTTTTGTCAATGTGACATCACAAGAATGGCTTGAAGGAATTTTTTCACGCGCATCCAGCTGAAGTCATGTATGAACTGATGAGAATATGAGCCCGGACATGCAAACTGTAAGCTGCGTGTACAACCATGGTGTGGTTTTCCTACTTTTAGTCATTTTTCTGTCTGTTCAAGTTCATTTTGTCTGTCATTAGTTCTTCATCATTATTTCATGGTTATTTCCTTTTTTGGTCATTTTGTATCAGTTTAACTGACCTTTGCAACTTCCTAACAAGATCTTTTACTCTCTCTTTGTACAGAGGTTCTGGCCTAAGGGTCCCAAGACCCCCTAGGCCCCTGGGCCTGTATCCAGGCTTATTTGGTAATGAATCTATTCTATAATAGTAGTTTATTAGTAGCTTAAATAATTGGCACACATCAAAGCTTTTATGAGTTGGATCAGCTTGTGAATGTGGAAATTAATTTGTTATGCTATGTCACAAATTGGTCATTAAAATAGTGTAGAAGGAAACACTGGGAGGCAGAGGGAGAGAGAGCTGTCAGGAGCACAGAGGAAATGGCGGCAGAGGCATCAGAGAAATGTGAGGGAACAAGGTTATCCCTCTGGAAGTGTGTCAGTTGGCGAGAGGTGAGGAATGGCGGGGCTGTTGTCCCGTTATCAGTGTCTAGGTCACTGTGTGTCAGGGTCAAGGGGAACAAGATGAGAGGGAGGGGGAGGGGGGAGGGACAGAGGAGGCGGTGGAGTGCAGAGGGAGGAGGACCACACCTGGTGAAGACACGCTTCAGGAGTGTGGTGCAGCGCACGCTCTGCTAACACGAGCTAGGGAGAAGCCAAAGTGGAAGAGTTTAGGCAGAGCTGCACAGCCAGTTCTAGCCTTGACATGTGTCCTGACTGACGTAAATACAGTGAACCAAAACCAAGCTAATCGTATTTGTGTGGCAGGGACGGGGGTCTTCTCGGTACACAGTTTACTCAACACTTCATTTGCAGATTAGAAAGTTGTGAAATATGTTTTATTTTTTTATTTAATTCACACAAATGGGCACATAAAAGTGGATCTTTTATACAGCACAGCTCGACTAGATCAATATTGGCACATTAGCACCACACACGTGATGCATGGAAGGCCCTTCACGTCAACTGTTTATACAAAAACATTTTAGAATTGACATTATAATTTGAATGCAGGAATCATAAAATACAGATTATGCATAGTTTCATCCTTTGTTCCATTTGAGTCCTTCAGAGCTGAATATCAGCTGTAGCAAAGTTAAACATAAATTCCCTGCAGCATTTCTAACGTGATATGAGTCATGAACACAGACACACTGTGGTGTCTTTTCAGCATGTGGTACAAAATATTCTTCAAACAACACGTCTGTCTGCATCAACTCTCGTTTGTTTTCAGACAATTTACAGACTTTTTTATTAGTAGGACGCAAGTGATGCAGTACACTTCCGTAAGCGAAATAAGGTCATTCCTTAAAATAATAAACAGCAGTATTGACACAGTGATTCTCAGCATCTACACTACGCAACACTTCTTAAAAAGTGAGTCCCACAAATCCCTGGTGTTCTCTGTTGCGATGCAAAGACACTTTAAGCTAAAAAACAAGTGTAAAAAGATGTGTTTCCACATGAAACCAGCTTAACGTGGACGTACTCTAAATGGAACATTATTATGAGCAGTGGCCCCACTGTTAACCTGAGCTCCATGGAGTCTTTACCCTAACATCTCTGTGCTGAATCAAAAGAAAAAGATGTTTGACTTTTGCTTCAGTCGCACTGGTTGGCATTTGTGAAGGGCAGCGTCTGATGCTGTGTGCCAAGGTGAGACCAGAAACACGCCAGGCAAATAAACATATCTGTCAGATGGCTATCTCCCACCAGATAGCGAGGCTCGGGTCCTGCACTCTTATATAATCATGTACCAAATCAATCTTCTGAGCACCCCGACCTGCAGCCCAACCCCCAGCCCTTCAGCAATGTTGTTGTGCCCAGGGGGATCCACAACCTTGACTGGCCCTGATCTGATTAGAGCCTTTTTTTTTGGGTGAGGGGAGGGGGCGGGTCAAAGCCCACTCAGTCAGCCTTGAAGAGATAAAGTGATGCCTCCTGGACCTTCTGCCTGCTCCACGCTCATGATGTAATCAGCAGCCCCGCTGACAACCATCAGTCACTGAGCAGATAGTCTGTGTATGAACGTGTGCGGAGCTGACCGGGTCTTTAGGTTTAGGATAGTGTATAATCTGATATTTATTGGGCACATTACATATTGTAATAATTATGTTTTCAGCACTGTTGACAGAGAGAAACTGAATCAGCTGCTGTGACCACTGTAACTTAACCAACTGGATATTTCTGCCTCCAGAGCACAAACCTACCTTTAAAATACAGTGACTGGGTCTTCCTTCAGTTTGATGACCTTATTGATGTCCTTATTATGGGAATCATTTGCGTAATGATAATGATGATGAAGAAAATTCCAAAGAAGCTAGTGTTGTTCTGTGTTCTTCCATTTCCAGAGCTAACAATTCATTACTCTTCCTTCCCTAACCAAAATAATCAGTTCACACTTATCTGGTGGAGACATAAATCTTAATCCTCACATGCTTAAGATGGGTCAAATGTGACTAAAGAAATGTTTTTCTTTCAACTGTGTAACAAATGTCAAGCTTTATTGTACTTTTCGCCTTAGACTATCAATCATGTGCATATGCAGTAGTTCAGTAATTTCCTTCTGTAAGCAAACTGTTAACTTACTATATCCTACTGAGTAAATGTAGGCAAAAAACCCAAAACAGAATACAGTATATAGAATAAAAATAAAATATAGAATAAAATATGCTTGGGGGCCCATTTGAAAATACTGTGTTTTGTTGCAGTGGCAGGTCTTCATGGGAGGCAACTCAGAGACTGATTTAGCATCTGAACTCTATGAAGATGCTGATCCTGACTATGAAGGTCCAAATGTGCAGTGAGTGAGCCTGAGGGATCAGCTTCATGTGAAGTGACAGTGTGAGGATCAAATTGTAACTCTCTCGATTAAAATAGAAAAATTCTGAGTTGCTGCAGGAGCCTCTGTGAGGTTGAAGCCTCACATTGATCATCTTCGGTGTCTTTATTGTTGACAGCACTGACATTGCCATCCTAAATCCTTACGGACCTGTATGCAAGGATCACACAGAAAATTGTAGTAATTATTTCTGAGAATGTTTGATGTCTCATGTGCGCTCTTATAGTGACAAACCCTGTGGTGATTTGACTGAGTGTCCATGAAGAGACGACAACACAGGAGTCTGCAGGTTCTCTCTGTGTCTATGTGGGTTCTCTCCAGGTAATCCTAAGACACATATGTTAGGTTAACAGGTGGCTGTTTGTCTGTCTCTATGTGTCAGCCCTGTAACACACTGAAGATCTGTCCAGGGTGTACCCCGCCTCTCTCCCAGTGACAGCTGGGATTGGATTCAGCACTCCTGTGATCCTTAAGAGGACCAGCAGTTAAGATAATGGATGGATGTATATTGTATGTTGAGCACTAGAGTGTTAAAAAAAAATCACAAATATAGAGATCCATATGTAAAAGGCTCTGTCATTTTCTAATACAGCTGAGACTAATAGATTAGTTTTTATGATATATTATTGAAACAGGAAGAACCAGTGGATTGATAATAATTTTGCCAGTGGTACCCTGATGATGAAAAGAGTGGGGAACTGTTTTGTTTTGATAGACAACAGATGAATAGACTGATATTAAAATACCATTTTTTTACCACCTTCTTTTTTTTTTCTTTCTTCCACCTTTTAACAGTTTGTATGGACACGTGCATGTATTTTAAATGTTTTAAATGTGACTCTGAGCCTGTCAAAAGGAGAATTTTCTTTCTACCTTTGGGAACAGACAATAAAGTTTTTCTATTCTATTCTATTCTATTCATGTATACTGACTGTTCACAGAAAAAAATCAAAGATCTGATTTGACCTGTTTTCAGCAGATCATTGACCAAAAGGCCGAATACACCTTTTAAGTTTATTGTAATGACAGGATTTCACATTGAGGCGTGCTGAGCAGCAGGTCAGGGACAAGTACTCCACACCCTCCTTCAAGACTCTCACTATCACTGACTGAACAGATGATTATCACATGACTCTCTACAGAAATTTCAAAGTTGATCTGAAAAATCAAGGACAATCTGTGTACAATTGCATAATGTTCACATTTATTTGGTTTCAAGTCCTAATACATTCTAAACATGCTTTTAACACGTAATGGATCACATTCTCCACAGGTAGTTAAAGTAACAAGAGCAGACAAGAGATTTCTGGAGAGCAAAACATGAATGCGTCAAATTGTCTGATCACAGGTGATGATCGCATGTAAATGTAGTTCTTCCCTGAGATATGTCAGAATCTTTCCACTCCCTCTCTCCTTAACTTTGTGCTCATGTACAGCAGTGTTACAGCACCAGGTTTGGATACGTACGTTGGTTTTCATAGGGAATTAGAGATTGATCTCACATGATGGCCGGAGGGTGGTTGTTCAACTCAGATGATGTCACTTGGTTGCTCATACTACAGAGGCTGCAGTCTACGCCTGCTCCTCCAGGACTTCTTCAGATGACATCATCTGAACTGAAAAACATGGGATTTATAATAATAATAATTATAACATGTCTACATATTAACACCAGAATAACTATGTCTGCAGGATGTTTCTGGGTATTATCCATAATAACTCTGGTGTTCAGTTCCAAACAACTTGTTTCTGTGGAATCTCTAAACTCAGATCATCTGTTCCCAATAGTTGTCATTGTCTTGATATTTCACATCCAAAAATTATTTAAAAGCCCAACGTGTCCAAGCCTAAGTGAGAAACACTGCAGCACTGTGAGTGTGGTCGCGTGCTGCAGCACCAGGGTCACACGAGCGAGCAAAAGCATGTAAACATGAGGAGATGTCACTTTGACCACAATTACATTCTCCTGCTGATAATCAATCACAAGCAGCATTGACAGAGTCAGATATGAACTCTTATCTTGAACCGCCTTGCCAGTGAACAACAATTATGGAGCACAATGGATAAAAACAACACACGCTGCATATTGTGAAGTGATGAATACAGTGTACACAGCAAACAGGCATGCGCAGGATAACAGGACATATTCTGATAAGGTCAACACAAGAAAATAAAGCAGCAAGAATGCTTAATCTTTGTCATTGACATTCTTTGATCTGCGGTTGTGGCTCCAAGAAATAACAGGGCTGAGGTGAAATAAAAGACGCTAGTTTAAAATTATACTAATTAAAAACTAAGACTGACTGTCGTCATGTGACAAACTTTTCAGTCAGATGTGAGAAACTAAAAGCTGTGCAGGTGAGTCTGCAGCAGGAATACCAGGCGAAATAAAAATCTATCGAGCTTTTTACAAAGCTGAGAGGTCACGGAGTGAAATAAGAGACATAAAGTAACAGAACATTGGTGAAATGAAACCAATAAATAAGACAAAAAAAAATCACCTACGTATATGAAAGTAAGTAACATGATGACAAATAAAGAGGTAGTTTCAATAGCTAATGACATATCCCTTGTCTGCAAAAAATACAGAAAATTAAAATAAAAAACACTCTGTTGCATATATGTATCAAAAGAGGAAGCGTCAGCTCGGTGGCAGTAAGGTAGCTGTGGTGAGTTTTTTTTAAGTTGATTAACAGAGGCCTGTATTGATATTATTTGCTGCCACAAGAAAAAAAAATCCCCCTTCAGATCTTCTTCCACTGTCTGATCTCAGCAGTCTGTGATGTGCATTCCTGGAGTTACTCTGAGATGAAACGACTCTGCTGTCGGCCACCCTGAACCTCTCTCTGCTACAGTCAGCGGCATCGTGCTCCAGTGGACTGCCTCAGTACACACAGGTGGGATTGTTAAACATCAGTGCAAAATAGCAGCTCTACAGAAGAAAAAACAAAGCCCTTGCTCTTTACATTCTGACAACGAAACCTGACGGCTTATATTTCTTTTTCTTTAAACATATTTCAAATCTCTGTCATCAAACTCGCAGTAGTGTCTTAGCAGTGGTTAAGCATTTGAGGGGGATGTTTCCTTTAATATGATAACATCACATCACTCAGGCTTCTGTTGCATACATAGTAACTATCTATCCCTGAGATTCAGCGGTTTAAAGAGACAATTCTTTAAAATTACTAAAGAATCCACACATTTTCACACTCATCACCAGTGGAGTCTCAGCACTTCACTACAGCAGAGGTGAGAAGTGAGAAACAATTATGTATGTTTTCTGTAATTTCCATAAAATGACCTTTAACCCTTGGAAGCCTGTGTGATGAGTGACGTACGTTTCACTGTATGGAGACACTGTACTCGTCTCAGCTGCTTCTCAGCTGCTCTGAGGAGACCAGTGGTAGAAAAGGAGCGTTATTTAATTCAAGTTTGGAATCATCAGTGGCTCCAAAAAACTCATTTGCATTGTAAAATGATTCAAATAACATATATTATCAGTACTGTCCATATAAAACGCCTGACTAATACTTGTTTCATAAACGACTGGACAGGGGAATGAGTTCATTTGATAGGGTTTGTCTTCAGTTAAAAAAAAAAAAGAAGCATGAAAAACACAAAAAAAAAAATCTGAAAACATTCACAATAATTACAAAGGTACATGAAAATGTAGAAAAATCAAAGCATGAAAAGAGGATAAGTGAGACACACTGCATTGCACTGGTGGTGGTGTTGTTAAGGCCGCACACGAGAGAGGGAAGCCGCAGCATTCTGAGGATGCCTCTGCCTCTCACTTCATCACCAATGCCAAGAAAAAAATCCACCCTGTGTGCCTCACCTTCAAACTACATCCACTTTCACAGAATGAAGGGGGGGGGCCTTGAGAAGGGAAATAAAGTGGAAAAGAAAAACACCTTTTTCTACAAAGGACCTACAATGTCCTGGAACCTATGTCTACTAATACTACAAGTACATCAGCATGGTCACTGAGGAGCTCCTGAATGCAACACATAACACTCACTTTACCCTGTTTAGATCCAGGTCGGCAGGGACCTGGGAGAGAGGAACACACTGGGTGGGCAGTGGCCAAGAGTCAAGGGTCAAGGTCTCCAAACCTCACCGTCGTGTGCAAAAAAAAAAAAAAAAAAGAGTCACTGCGAGGACTGCATTTTGTCTGCATTTCCAAACTGTTCGTACATTGTGAGACAGATAAAAACTTGAGGACTCCAAGAAGACGCATCAAGCAGTTTGAAATGGTCATCTCATACTTCAAAAATAAATACCATTTTCTATGGCTTTTTTTTTTTTATGTGCATATCTGACACAGAGGGTATGCAAGCCAGAGGTAAGTCACCTAAATTCTCTAAACGTAGCCTGGATTCAGTGAGACTTCAGATTAAAGTGATAGCTCACAAGACTTTTGTTCAGTAATAAGATCGAAGTCACTTCATCAAATACATGTTGTTTGTTGGATCTTGTCGTCGGCCAATCTGACCGACTACAAGCAAAAAAGGACTAGACCTGAACAAGACCTCAGGTCTGGACTTTCTAATGCCCCTTAGATGCAAGTCAGGTCTTCCTTAAACTGTGACAAGTCTTGGGTCTGTGCATAACTTTGATTGGACCTGAGAAGACCTGCAAACAGTCCAAGTTCCTCTATAACTGGCCAACAGGACTTCGTAATGGACCAGTGGTTTTTAAACTGGGTTTTATAATTTATTCAGCTGCTCTGGATGCTGGATAAGCTAACAGAAGCTAATGCTATAGAACAGTTTGAGATGAACTGGAGGTGATGACGGCTGGTCGTGATTTTTTGGTTCGTTCTGAATAAAATAAAGACACTTTAACCATGCAGTATGATATGTGGACGAGAATAGCTACAGTAAGTGTCTGGCACTGAAGGCAACAGAGCCTCAAACCTAACCATCTGAAAAGAAGCAAAGACTGAGAGTCACGTCTGCTCTATGCATAAAAGTTTGCTCAAGAATGTGCACGTTTAGCAGCATTTAGAATGAAATCTGGCGACATACGTGTCCAGCAGAGGGTTCTCCCCAATGACAAAGACTGATTCATTTCTTATCCCGATCCTTCACTGATAAGAAACTTTTTTTGTGGAGCTCCCTACCAATCAATGAGCGCCTGACAAAAAACATTGCATAACACTTTGGTCAAAAAAAGAAAAACAATCAAACTAATAAAGCAAAGCTAGCTATGCTCCCCTTCCTTTGCGATTACACCTTACATCCCCAAGTCAATGATTGTAAAAAATACCCGTATGCTCCTTTTTCAATGAAGATCCCAAAGATCCAACTACTTAACTCATGGAATGTTAAATTAACAAAACTGCCTCCCATAAGCAGGGTGTCAGAGTCCATGCAGAGATAAAGCAGCTCATTCTCCTAATTCATTTTACATTTTCAGTGTAATAAAACGTAGCTCCTTCAAACATTCAATCTCTGACTGAGGTGCAAAAGCAACACAGGGATTTAGTTTTAGACTGGGCAACTGTTCATTTAACAGCAAGAAAAGATACCTGACAATAGCAATAACATCTTCCTGAGGTAGTCTCAAAACACACACAGCTATGTGTCTATCTGCCCTCGGCTGAATAAAATAAAGTCTTTTAAAGTCTAGCTCTAACAATGGCACCACTGACACATTGCGCAAACTGGATACACACTTGTAAACTCCAAAGACCAATGCATCTATGAGCATTTGTTTTGTACAGAGGCATGTGCACAGTGTAAATCAGCATACATTCAGCTCTGTCGTGTAATAAATATATAAAGAAAAAAAGGTACAAAAAAAAAAAACCAAACAAACTAGATGTTTGTCACATTCACAAGAGGGAAGACCAGTCCCTTGACTTGTGGAGTCACGAGGGTCTAGTTTCCGGAGGAGGTGGTTATGCAGGGCGACAGGCCGGTCCTGTAGCTGGTCAGGCTGGATTTGCAGGAGTGCAAGACTGCTTTGAACAAAAGGGGGAGCTGCTCCAGGGGGACATTCACCAGCTTTCCTGCAAATACATGCAGAATTTATAGTAAATACTTATAAAGAGTGTGTGTGTATACATATATATATAAAATTATACATTAGGTACATTATAATGAATGTAGCTTAACCTAGTTTATAGTGAAATACTGTGACTTTATGAATAAATCTGATAACAGTTGATGGAATCACCAATAGAAAGTGAAAGGAATCAGCTAGCCTGCTATTAGCTACTAGCCCTGCAAAACACAGGTCTGATCCCAGGAGAGAGACCTGAAAGCCACCAGGAGCTAAGGAGGTGGACGTGTGGACAGGGGCGAAGCACTGAGAAAAGTTGCTGGGACGAGTTATCCATGCTGACCACAGATCAGAAGGGACAAGGCTGTCCTAAACTCAGTCCTAATTCACTGCAACTGGACAGCTGACCCTGCTACCATCAGACTTCTCAGTCTCCTCCAGCAAACTCAAGTTACCCGGATACCTCAGACTAACGGGCCTGATTTCTCAGGTCTAACATCTTAATGATAAGTTACAGTCAGTGAAATTCAACACTTCATGTAGATATTTCAAAGTAAGAGTCAACCAGGACAATGGGGGGATCACACTATAGGAGCTCCTGGAAGGTTTTTGTCAAAGGTGAAACATTGTTCACACAAAAAAACTGGTTAGTAGATGCAACTGGAATTAAGTGGTGAGCAGCAACAGTACGTGGTAAAAAGAGGAAATTTCAAAGGCTATTATACGTGTACAAACATTTTCCCATCAGTGGACCAACGATTGAGTTGAACCTCCACTGGTTGAGCCAAATAGTCCCTGAAGGGACTTGGTTTCTGATGCAGCCACATTCAGCACATTGTAGGATACAGAAGGCCTTACCTGCAATGCAACGGATCTCCGGCAGACACATCATGATCTCAGGGAAGCGTTTGGGCTGGTGCGGGTACTTATACTCTGTGTAGTCCTGACACACATACCAGTAGCGCTTGTTGAGCTGCTCAAGCTGGGAGATGTTGGACAGTCCTCTGATATCTGAACCAACATGAATGATAGGGAGTCACACGGGGAGTCACAGCAAAGATCCAGCAAAGCTCAGCTTCAGTCATAGTAAAGCTTGTGGTGTTACCTTGGTTGAGAAAGTTGATGGCTTTCATACAGGCGTACTCTTCATTGCTGATCTTCAATTGGTGGAACTTGCGAAACAGATATATCAGCCTCTCCATGACTTCCATCCCATCCTCACTGAAGCTGAGGAATTAGATACAAACATATCAATTATGCTGCGACAGTATTCTCGAGGGATGGAGTTAATATCATTTTATATTCCAGAAACAAAACAGAACTTTTAGATTTACTGTCAGCATGTTCACATTAAAATCCACTGTGATGAAACGGAGCTGTGAAATTCCCCAACACTATTATCTTCTATGCCTCAATGAACACGGCAAAAATGAGGGAGGGAAAATGTCAGCTCTACTGAAAGTGCTTAACAAACTCCTCACTGATCCCACTGCTTTTCTCACGGAGTAAGACTCACAAAGTTTAATTCCATTCATCAAATCTCAGTTCCCTGTCTTTCTCGCTCGCACGCCTCTAATCTCTCTCACTAACTTTAGTGCTGCCACTGTAAATGTGATATTTACTCCTAAACCACTGGTCAACTGACAGAAGCTGCAGAACAACAACGCACATTAAGAGACTGTATCACGAGGTCAGATTATTCTGGTCTGATTTACAGAGAACCATCCTCCCACTCATCCTTTTCTACCCTAGCATGGCACATGCATGTATTTCACATGCCAGACGGTGCTAGCCACAGATCTGTCCTGAAGAGTCCTCCCGTTCACGGACCACTTCGCTGGCCTTCATCCAAAAACAACAGCTTCTTTGCTGTGATAGGGAAAAATATCAAACCTTTTAGAGATAGTGAACTCACAGAGTGGAACGTCTCGCCTTTGTAGAAGACTGCTGTTGCAAAAAGGAACATTTAATTCCTGATATGCACCTTGCTTCTGAGTGAAATACTGAATTAGAGACGCCCACGTAGGTTTAATTTAGTACTTAGTTTCTGTGTGTGTGTGTGTGTGTGTGTGTGTTCTGTGTATGTTAATGGCTCCACAAAAGAGAGGTAGGAGGTGTGGTGAGTCACCGTAGCCGAGATATTACCAACCCATATGAAAGAGGACATTTTCTTTAGCCATTCTTCTGTGTAAAGCAGATGTCAAACATAACTAGTTATTGCTAACATTGCTAAACATCTAGTAAATCGCTTAATGCAGTTGTTCTTCATTTTTTGGACACACATGTCACCTTACAAAGTTCCTGTGTTAAATGTGTTGGCTAACACTACACAGCCAGCAGACCCAGAGCAATGTTCCCATTAACTGGTAGTTGCGTTTCTGTCTCTCTCTCGTCAACATAAGGCTGATAGTCTCTCTGTTATTAGGTTTATTAGGTCCGATTCTTCACCATTTTGCTGCCACTCACCCTTGCAGCTCGTCATCAGACGGCGTGTACTTGGCTGTGACATCGGCCAGGTCTCCGAAGATCTGGGCACTGTAGATGGTGAGGCAGGAGAGCAAGATGAGCTCCTGCCAGGTGGAGCTCAGCAGGCAGGTGTAGTCTTCTATGGAGAGCTCGCAGAAGAACGGCAGCTTCTTGATCCAGGAGATCTGACGGAAGAGCAGCTCGTCTGCCAGGCGACACAGCAGGGCAAACAGCTCCACCTGGGTCACTTTGTACCTGGGATGTACAAAAACAACAAAGGCTTAGGGTAAAACTACAGAATATGAGGCACTAATCCTCTCCTGTTGTATAAAACCACATCTGTTGCATTCACTGAAGATCGCCTCTAATGTGTAACAGAACTGAATTTTTAATGCTAAAGTGACAATGCTCATGCATTACCCTGATACTCGAAGATTGAAAAGCCCCTGTTAATCCATCAGTTAAGGCTAAAAATTAACAATGAGAGATCAAATTATTAGATAAGTTACATTTATTTTCACTTGTAAAGTGGAGTTAATTCTCCTTGAATATTGTCTTTTTATACATTTAAACTTTATACATTAACCACTGATTAACTTGAAATCTAGAAACATCATTAGGGTTTATTCGTGTGGCAGGACAGAGTTGAGGTAAAGTCATTATACATCCTCTGTAATGACAGACTCTACCACTAGGTGGCTCTGAATGTAATGTGTTCTGGATGTATTGTCTCACCCATCTTCTATGAGCATAGGTGTAGTCAGGGGGGCCAGATCTTCAGCAGCCACCAGCTGCAGCACCAGTGGGTGGGACTGGGGGTAGAGGCTGCGGGGCTGCGGGGCTAGCAGGCCGGACTGGGCTGCGTAGCTGAAGAGGTGAGGCAGGAGCTGGTAGTGTGTAGACATGGAGGTGTTGATGTACTGGTCCCTGAGGGCCGCTGTGTAGCCATTCATCTCCACAGAGCGACTACATGCACACAGAGGTCAGAGGTTACACACACTTCTCCATATGAGGCCATATTTCATTTTTTCTATTAAAGGAGTAGTCTGGTATTTAGAGAAATGCATGTTTACCATCTTACCCAGAGTCAGGTAACATGATATGTTTCATATCTGTGCGTAGGACAGAACAGGGCATACAGGCTGTTCATTTAAACTTCATCACCTTTAACCTTTATCTACGACAGAGTGGTGCAGCTCCATTCTCCTCCTCATTCAAATTTTGGTAATTTTAGTAGAAACTTGAAGACAAAACTTTATTTTGTACCCACATACCATCACCTACGCTGCTCAGGCATTCTGTTGTTGTTGTTCATTTCTGCTCAGGCTTAATTAGATAAAACAAGTATTCCTCTGAATAGCTACCGTGCTGCTGAGATAAACCTAATGTTTATTCAAAATGAGACTAAAGTAAATACCATCATGCGAGTACCTAGACAATATTTGTCCTTGGTGAGAGCAGACAGACAATGCACTCGTCACCATAGCTAGAACAGCAGATAGTGCCGCAAGTTCTTTGTTTTTGCTATCATCACCAAGCCTGAGGAGCTGCACATTCATGCATTCTTTGACTGATGAATAACTTAACTCAAGTCTTGGTGTGATGGGAATGAGGTGTTAGACTGTCACGGCCGGCTCATTATCTCAATGATGGGCCGAGTGCCGGCGCTGCGCGGCTGAGTGGATGAGATGAACGACTCACTTGGATGACAGAGTGGAGGCGGGTGACGGCTGGTTGCCCTCCGAGGCGCCGTTGCTAGGAGAGCTGTGGTCGCTGTCACCGTTGTTGCCCCAGGTGTGCTCTGGGGCATCCTCCTTGAACTCCTGCCCTGACATGATCCGCTCTATCTCCTCCTCTGTTATCTAAAAAACACACATAAATAAGGCGTGGGTTATTTTTCTGGATCTAACAGCACCAAAATGTGTTTCAGTTCATTTGATTAGCGCGGTGCTGCCTTTCACTAAAATGCTGAAGAGCAAGGACACAATCACACAATTGAAACAGGGGGCTAGAGAAATAAATAAAGGAGGCAAACAGGTATGTGTCTGTGTGTATTTGAGTGAAACACACACACACAGCCAAAATAATGGAATTCCTGCAGGTCCACGCAGTGAGAAAACACAGACAAAAGCTGTTTTGAAAGGCATTAGCATGCCTGGAAATGTGGTGTCTTGTATCTGTGGCCGAGGTCACTTCACTTTCATTCCTATCAATTCAGCATCTATACTGCAACAGCAATTCATTCCATATTAATGACAGAGAGGTCCTCCTTTAATTAGGGTTTAGAAATAAAGACACCTTTTAATGGAAGCTCGCGTTTCCTTTTTGTTGACGTGTTGAATTGATCTGGAATAAATTGACCACATCCCTTCTTTGAATAGTGGCTCAGTGGTACTTAGCATCGTGTGACACATTCTGTCTGACCATGTGTTCTCACACCAGTGTTAACAATAATGCTGCCACTGAATAGGAAATAATCACTGATGCTCTGACAAGGTCAGGGCTCATCCTTATTACACGTTTCATGAGTATCGCTATAGCCAAATCTTTAGTATTACAGCACTGTGTTATTTAAGTGAATGGTTTATGCTGTGAATGCGTTCACAATCAGCGAGCTGACTCCTGACCAAGCTGGGATAATATGTATAGAGTGGCTGTAAGCTGGGAGGAGGTCAGCGGATGTCACAGAAGCGACACTTGAACATAAAGTCAGTGAGTTACCTGAACAGGCCCGATGCTTTTGTTCCTCCCTCCTGGCATCCCATCCTCTCTGATTGCTGCAAACACAAAAAGAAAGAATCAATCTGCATTCCATCCATTAACAAAACATGAGCCATGACTTGTATCACAGCTCTACCTAGTGGCTGGAACTAATCCCACAGTGCTTCACTAGATTTATTTCCATGTGCTGATTCTTCTCTTCAGCTCTAATTATAGCTTTCTCTGTTTCTGTTGGCAGGCAGACATGATCCTTTCCTGTTTCCTGGGAACAAAAGTAAATGCATCTGATGTGTCAAGACAAGCTTGATCAAAATATTTGAAACACAAATCATACACAATGAGACCATCCAGCTGGAAGAGCACTGAAAAGTCACCTGTGATTTTCATCCACCAGGAGGCAGTGTATGCACATGGAACTAAGAATCTGAGGCCATGCTCGAGAACAATATTGGTAGAATGAGAGGGCATAGTTTTCCTGGTGGAGTACTTGTACTTTAAGGACATTTAAACATGGACTTAGCATTCAACTTCAGAAAAGAATTTCTACTTAGTAGATAGTGGAGACACTTAATAGTGGAGTACTTTTTGAAGTATTGGGTTTGTGTACTTGTACCACCACTGAGT
>JAUBNQ010000028.1:830833-843099 GCA_032353495.1 Ctenopoma kingsleyae
CATTCTTTGCTGTCCACTGTGTTAAGCTTGATCACACACACACACACACACACACACACACACACACACACACACACACACACACATTAAGAGGCCCTCCACACCCCCCCTTCCTGCTAACAACTGGAGAGGATTGGACTTGGTTACAGAGAACAGCTCTGCACAGCCTGGCTTGTTGGACTCACTTTTTTTTTTTTTTCAAAACTCTGCACATCACCCACAAGCTACAAGGAGCAGAGATTGATGTGGAGTAATAGTGCCATTATCACTGTTCTTCCTATGAAGACATCATACACAGTGGATACACACGCTCTTTTAAATTTGGCCCTGTGATTACTAACACTCCATTCAGACTAATGCAGTAATTAAAACAGGTTAAACCCACACCAGGGGTCTATCATTATGGATCAACATGTGTCAGCCAACCCTGCCTGGTTTTGGTAAACTGATGTTATTACTGGGAATAGAAATTAAATGATATAACTGCTGATGTTCCAGTGAGGTGTTATGGACACTGATCTTGAATCTTTTAATATTTTTATCTGCCAATTCTGAGTTAATCACTTAGTCACCTACAGTGGCACATTCCCACACACCCTTGTTCACACTCGCATCATACGCAGGTCAGCTGTATGAGAGTTAGCAGTTCAGTTTCAGTCGCTTTACTGAACTATTACTCCATCGCTTGCATTTGACAGAGTTTTTGTTGCATGGCAACTAGAATCATCCATCCATCCATTATCCTAACCGCTTGTCCTCTCAAGGAGCCCAAACTAGAATTATGTAACAATACAATTATTTGAGCTCTTGACTCTTCTGTTCTTCAGCCACCCAGCTTTCTGTTGATAAAAGCCTCGTGCAGATGTGTGACCACAGGCTGAAGAGGAAACAGAACCGCTGGCCACCAGCAGCTGTGTTCTACTACAGACAGAGCACAGTCCCATTGTATGTGGACTGCAGTGTGATATCTTTCACATACAACTGACATGTGTGTACCCACACGGAGACATGATGATGAAACTGTAGAACAGGTGTGAGCAGGCTAATGGAGCCTGGACATGTGAATAATGTAAAACAGTCTGAATGACAATGAGACATACAGTGTACTCTCTATAGGATTCTGTGGTTGAAAAGCCAATAATGGACAAGGAGTTTTCCTCAGTGGTGTAAAGCACAGAACCTGACTGTGTGATAGCAGAGGAGCTTTAGCAGGAAGCACAGTCCAGGTTTAACTCCTTTATCAACTGTTTGATCTGAGTGACAGATATCCGTCACAGAAAAGGGGTAACGTTTCTGGTTGTTTGTCTGTATATGAAGAGCTTTACAGCAGTTATATAATAAAAGAATCTGAACTGAAACATATCAATGCTGCAGTGAGGCAGAGAAAACATTGATTATTATTATTAATGATGCTACCAACATAACACTAAATAAAATACCCAACGAGAATGTCAGCTCAGAACTGTAAAAATCATCAAACTCCGGATGAAAATAAAAAGCTTTTTTAGAATAAAAATCATTTTGGATTTTTAAAAGATGTCATCAAATCTCCAAGAATTCCACTCTTGAACCTGTTGAAGCGTCCAGCACACACAGCTGACACTGTGAATCTCGTGGGACAGGATTGGGAGGAACCTGATACTGTGTCTGTTGTCAGCAGTTGACCTAGACACCCTGCGCTGATTAAAAGGCCCAGTGTTTTGACAATAAACAGGCCGTAGTAACATAATCTTTAATATTCAAATGAGAAAGATTAAGCCTTTGTGTGTATATAATTTAAAGGGGCAGCTCATCAGAGGCATGTGACTGAGCTGAGAGCTAAGCCTCCCAGAGAGAGGGGGTTTTCATAGAGAGCTGCAGGGTTCATGTACTAAAGGTAATTAGAAGGAGGTAGAGGGGGGGTGGGGGCGCTTGGCATAAAGCCTCTCCCAGATAATGAATGGTGAATAGAGGACATCTGAAGCCCAGAGACAGATTACCATTTAAATGGTGTGAGGTTTAAGCATGCTGCCTGCAGAGGACTACTGGGGCAGTCCTACTGTACAGAGACAATGGGGCGTCACACGGTGAGCCCATCCTGGGATTAGAATTTAACTGTTTTGGTGATTAACTCTGTATGGCACAGAGGTTAAGTCGAGTCTGAGAGCAGAGAGAGTCCTTCCAGTCAGAGGAACACCCTCGCTGCACTGTTGACTCTTTTTAAAGTGCTAATCATTTCTTAAAGAGCGCGCAGTGTGACCTAAAACCTTCACACAGATACTTACAGACATGCTTTGTCTTGTTAGTCTGCGCAATTGTAGTCTGATGACTTATTTTCAGTACTAATCAATCTGCACATTTCTTGACTGATTAATCATTTAATGACAAAATGTTCAAAGGTTTAATGAAAAATGATTCATGTTAATAGAATATAATAGAATTTACTAATAACACGCTTGTTATAAACTATTATAAAGTCACAATATCAATCGTGAATAATACAGAATTTGAGACAATGATTGATTCATTCTTTCAGTTCTATAATTAAGACCGTAACCAAACAAAAACTGAAATGTGAATTTGACCAGATGTGCTGACGTTTTTGTATTTCAGTCATCATTTCTCTGTGTTTACATACAGTAAACACATCATATCTTCAAAACTCATGATGACCATGACTGACTTGTGGGACAAAGTGGAGCAGTTTCTGCTTTTAAATACATTTTACCCTCTACAGAGGGTTGTCCCCAGCACAACACATCACGATAAAGACATGTCCTCTACATGTGTGTCAGTGACACATGTACAGCAGTACTACATGCTATAATCTTTACAGTCATGTATATGTTGATACTTGCTGTGCTAGTTTCCCGCATCCTGTCACCAACTGATACAAACAACATGGAACACTACAAACTACAGGAGCAGTTGAGCACAGATTCAGCTTTTCAGTGGCTACAGCCTTCAAATAAAGCAGAGCTGAAAGCCAGAGAAGAAAGACTTTTGAAACTTTTGTACTTCTAACAACCAGCAAAAGTGCTCTTTCAGTTAAAAACTTCCCAGTGGAGACTGCATCAAGTCTTACAGTAAGTACAGGACGTAACACAGGATAATATGAAGGTCTCTGGCATCATAAAACATTCAGAGGATCAAATAAATGACAGTATGGATCCTCACCTCCTGAGCCAGCCATTTGCTCAGCTCACTCAGGGAACACATGAAAACCATATATTTCACTGAGCACCTCATGTGAAATGCCTGACTTCCTTCAATGAGGAAAAAACACAATGGCTGTTATTTGCCAAATCTATCACCCTGTCTTTCAAGTGCATGGCCACCATATAAACAGGCTGATTCACACCTTCACACACTTGATCTCAGCGTGTGGTGTCCTATCACTCCTCCTCCTCCTCCTCCTCCTGCTGCTGCTGCTGTTTTAAATATTCTTAAGGATTTCACTCTGTTAAGATTTGCATGTTTGATCCTGGGTCTGGTAACATTGTCCATCATGAAGCACAACTCAACTTCAGTGCAGTGACTAAATGTGATAAAAGTAGGAGGTCAGTGAGCGCTAAACATTACAGACAGAGTTTTGCACTTTTCCACAAACCACCCAGTGGTATGTTCTGAGATATTTGTGCATGAGATTTCTGTCTCCTCACCAACACAATACAAGCGTAATTAGAAAATGCCACCTGAAAGTAACTCTCTATCTAACTATCTCTGCAGAAACAATGTACCAGTTTCTGGCTTAAAGGCAAACAGGAATTTTACTTGTCATATCTGATCTACCACAACAAAATGTATAATCATTTATCACATACTGCATGTGTTTAGCAACTTACATGCTGCTTAGACAGTTACTAGATGAGTTATTAAAGCAATGGTAACCTGTGGACAGACAACAGTCAGAAACCAGGTCTCAGAGCTGCTGTTCACAGCCTTGTTTCATCTGCTTGGATGAACTGAACACTATTTAATGAAGTGAGGAGGAGAAAAGTCCACAGCAGCTCTGCCACATTTAAGAACTTCTGTATGTTTTGACTTTACTTGTGAAACCAGAAGCATTAAAGGGGAATTCTTCTCATTTTCCCCCACATGATGATCTCCTTACTAGTTGCGTAACATATCCTGTGGCTCTGGAGTCACAGAGTCTGAGAAAATAACTCCAGTGATGTCATGCCCAATGATGTCATCAGGGTCATCAGAGCTTTGTGCTTGGTGGACACGCACTTTTAAAGCCTGTGCTACTGTGGGACTGGGAAGTGGCATTTCAAATATGTGGGTGTTTACCAGACAGGGAGTCTACCAACAGATGCTGCTGGTTAAATTAAAGTAAGATTCCGAGCTTTGGGAGACTGACACACATCAGCAATGAAAAGTCAGCAACGAACCAACTTGAATGAAATGAAACACTAAAGTACACCTTTAATCATCATTCTTCTATTACTGTGTCTGCATTATACACACACCTATGTTTGTCTTACGTTGTAGCAAAGCAGCGACTCATATGCAGAATTTTACTTTTCTTAATATTAACTGTTGCTAAACTTATATTATTATATAATATAAGTTATATATATTATACTTTACAAAGTTGCATGCAGAATTTAGAAAGGCTTCTGTTGGTCAAAAATTCTATTAAAATATATATGACTAGGGAATGAATCCCACTGGGTGATGATAAAACATGACTTCGTCTTGAACTCCACCCTTTCTTTCTCTTTTTATCTTGGGTGCTGGAACCCTGGTGCTCTCTGTCACCCTTATGCCCCCCCCCCCCCATCCCCTTTAAAGGCTACATTGTTTCACAGAGGTCAGCCTGGGTTTCATTCCAAACTCTAACACAAACCAGGAAATGCAAGTCGAGCATTTTAAGCCTCAGTCAGCAGCAAAGACAAACAGGACTCTTGTTTCCCACAGATGACTGAATGAGATGTGCATCATGTGGAGCTGTGAGGAATGATCGTTTCAGATGGCTCAAAGAAAAAGGGGTTGTACTGTATGTCCAAGGTCAGATCTTTTTTTTTAGGCTAAAATGTCCTAAAAACCTCATTCAGTTTCTGCTGTGGGAAGGTGTCTGTCTTAAAGGTGCACAGGTTTCACCATCTCTTTCAGTGTCATCATCCTGAGAACAGAGACGTATCGTGGCCAAATCTCCCTATTGTCCACACGCCGTGCAACAAAGGCTGATGTAAAGTGTAAAGCACCCTTTTGAGGAGAACAGGGCCTGCTGCTGAAGGGGTTTTCTCTTCAGGTTTTGTCTCAGGCCTTCCATCACAATCGTGTCCAGCTGAGACAAGGAGCGGGGGTTGGAGAAGTCTGCGGTACTTTTCCACTGCAGGCAGTCACCCTCCCTCCCTCCTTCTCTTTCTGTCTTTCTTCTTCCTCATGTTCCTCTCCTCATATCTCCTCAACTGCTCTGAAACTTATCTCTCCTACCTGGGGGTGGAGGAGGGAAGGACTTGTCTATTCCCACTCCCCCAACTATGACTGGTATGCACACAGACATACAGTTAACTGGGTTAGTTAGCTCTAGGTCTCAGATCCAGTATTGCTGGATCCCACACAGTGATGCTAATGTGTAAAGTTACATGCATGCACTTGCAGATTGGGCTGAGTGACGAGACAATGGCGACCTGTTGACATTGATGTCTTGATAATATACACCCAGGCTTAAAGGCTAAATCATTAGCATTAGGTAAACCCCACCAAAGACAGGCAACATATTAATGTTATGCTAATGCCATACTTTGTTAAATAATGTGAGAAAGACCTTGACTGTAGGAGTCTGCCCCACTGTCTCAGCTGGATTTGCATCTGAAATGACCATTTAAATGTTTTTTTCAATTCAGTGTAACATGTCACAGGTTGTATCATTAATAAAACATTCAAAAGCAGGTTTAGAATCCAACAGCTTTTCATATTTTAGTTCATTACTCCCTCTGTACTTTTACATGCATGTTTGTCTATGATTTGGTGCATTTGCATTTGAAAAATGCAAATGAGGTTTGTCTGTGATTTTTATGTATTATCTTTCACACTGACATAAATGAGGAAAAGCTGTATGGAAATGAGGCATTTTAGATATCACTGTTTTAGCCTGTGCCCTGTTCCTTCCTTCTTCTCGTCTGCAGAACATGAAACATCTGCTTTGAAATGACGGAACAAACTGGATTTTGCCCCGAGCTACTTTTTTTAAAATATGGGGTCTAAAAAGCCAGCACATGCTGATATAAACCATGTGGCGAGTTTTACGGTCGGGCTTTATGCTAGAGACTCATACAAAAGTGCTGTTAATGAACATTAAGTCTCAACTGCATTAACAGGGAAGGGGGACTTCCCAGAGAGCAGCACAAACTCTCACTGATATTTCCCACATGTTAAAACCCAAAATGGATGAAATGCTCACAATTAAATATGTGCAGCTTGTTTTACATCAGGTCAGTTTTGGCTCACATCTCTCTAGTAAATTTGCTGTAAGTATTTTCATGTGTATGTGTGTGTGCATGTTTGTGCTGGGGGGGGCAGGGTGCAGAGGCAGATGAAATAACACACCCTTGAAAGACAAAGATCTGCAACATGATGGACTTGAAGGTTTGGTTTGACAAGGCAGAGGCCGGGGAGATGGATTTGTTTCAGTGAAATTAGGAAAAAGGAACACGCACGACTGGAATGAGCAGCTTGTCATGGGCTATTTATAGGCAGCGTTACAGAGTCATGGGAGTTACTGACCACCCCCACAGTTACTATTGATCTTCACACTGCTTCTGTCCCCTGCATCTACATCCACACAAACACCCTCTCATGCTCTGTTTACCTCTCGTGCTTCATTTCCACTGACTAATTATTACAACCTTTCTAAAATACAGAGCAACATCAAAGCACAAGGTCTTCTTGAAGATTTATCGTGATGTGTTATGTTACAGCAGCAGAAATGTGGAGTTAGCCTTCCTTCAGCTGGAGCACAACCAACATGGCTGCTGGCTGTGGGGATTAACATGAGGGGGGAGGGGACAAATACAGTAACATGGTTCCTCCACATGCTTCACCACAGTCCTTGAAGAAAATATCTAATGAATGGTGTATTACCAGTTCCAGTTCCAGTTCCTTAAACTCCCTCATTATGGATTTTGTGTGATTGGTGAAGTTAAGTAAAAACTGATTTGAGTGAACTATACAATCAACAAACACAGCGAGATAAGCACTTATCAAAGGACAAGCAGCAGTGATGAGTCCGCAACACTATGGTGATTCACTCTGCTCTTCCATGTGGACTATGTCTTAAGAATGATGAAAAGATCACATTCAATATCCTGGAATAAGAGGGGAAGAGAGAAGGGGTGTTTTGTGGATGGCGTCTGGTTAGGATAGAAATTAATGAAGGTCTGTTTTTTTTATAGCACTCTAATTCACATAAACAGACAAATGAAGCAACCGCAAAAAACAAAAAGCTAAAAGCAATCTGGGAAGAGCATCATCAACCGAGTTCAAGGAAAGATCACCCGTATCTGAAGAAGTGTTCTCAGTGTAAAACTACAACCATGAAAACAGTATCAGAGGAGAAAAAAACAGGATAGAGTCAAAGAAAGTGGAAGAACAAATTAGCAATGTGTCAAAGTACTCTCTGCAGAATGACTGTCCGTCATATCACTGCTGACTGTGGACAAACCTGCAGCCACATACCAAAGATCAACGTGTGTGGATGCGCACTGTGCAATAGCCCAACCACACCGTGATACATCATTGCACAAATGAAAACAGAGCACTTGAAGGCATCGATTGCAGAGAACACTGTGGAAAGCTGCAATATGTATCTGCTCATTAAGCCTGGCCTGAAAATCATTAACTATTCTCAGTACAAAGGGCTAATCCCATCACTTCTAAAAGCAAATTAGCATTTGTTTATTCATACAGCTGATATGTCCAATTAACTGTATTTTTAACAGTAATGTCAAGGAAATATAATGAGTTATTTCTTAAATATCCTGCAGAACTGCTTGGATATGAAGCTATGTTCTGGTGGACACAGAAATCAGCCTACAATGTTAAAAAACATGAAACGCAAAATCACCACACAGTAGCTGAAACACATTGCCTAGTCCATTACAAACAGCACAGCTTCACCATTCACAAATAATAGTATGGCCCATTCAAAGAAAGTCTCTGATAGCCTCCCTTACCTTCCCATGTATCCATTTCATGCTCCTCCCAGTCTGCCTGGACCCCATTCAAGCACGGATTGGGCTAAAAAAAAGCCACCGGGCCCGGTCGCCTCATGACTCGCTTTTCTTTCTCTGCCTCTCCTCTCCCAGCAACCTCTTTCCTCGACAGTCTGCCCCTCTCTGACCGGCCACAGGCAGAGCTGTGCAGCACCCACTGGTCACTTTACTGCCTGGTCACATGACTGCAGAGTTCAAGCCCCCGGGGTCACGGCTTGGCTTGAGGTCCAATGACAGCTAGGGGTTATCTGAGTGGAACTGATAGTCCCATTTTCACTGCCATTCAACAATACTATCCCCCCCAAGCCCTCACCCAAATTAGCCTGCCCTCCCCTCAACCATGCCTGTGGCACTTCTGAGGAGCACCAAAGTGCATGTCCAGGCATAAACAGAGGTTGAAGCTGACAAAACACACAGACACTAATAACTAATTGAAGCACTTAATGCATGGAACAAGGTTGAAGCTAAAGTTTCACAGCTTGCTTGGTTACACGCTGCGCACAGAAGAAAGTCAGAGAGGCTGAGGGTCAGTACGATGGCGACCAAGAGGTGGAACCACTTTGAGTTCCTATAAATTTGTTGTTAGTTGGAAACCAGATATTTTCAGCTGTAGCTAAACCTATATGTGCTCCAGTGGTTCAACATGGACGGCCACAACTTTTCACTCCCCTATACATAAAATATACAAGGACAGGAAAGTAAATACTGCAGTACCGTATGTGGTGATCTTATTCGCTAATTAATCATTTAGTGAGTTTGTTAGTAGTGTTTTTAAATCAGATCCTGTATAAGTGCACATCTTCATCCTGCATGTTGTCTGTTCATTCCCTGCAGGATCGCATTTCAAAAAGTCTAAAGAAAATGAAGTAACAAAGTAACAAGCAAGAAAAACCCAAACCAGGAAATCACCACTATTATGGGATAGTCAATGCCAAGAAAACACTTTTCTGCTAGTGTCACAATTGTTGCTTTTATACTGTTAATAACTGAATCCTGTTGCTTTGTTGGTCAAAGAGAAGAAAGAATATAGAAACATGACTTTTTAGTGGTTTTGAGAAAATCACTAAATAAGAGGCAACTCAATGCCTATTTCTATACCACACACAAACAACAGTGTTTTAAGTAATCCCAAGTAAAATATGAACTCAAATTTGTGTGAGCTACAGCGACATCTTACCATCCAGTGGGTTCTCTTCCTTCATGCCCTCCAGTCGCTTGGCTAGGGGACAACAGAGAGAAGCACCCCGTCCTGTACTGCCTAACCTAATAGTGATCTGTATGCAGCAACCTCCTCTCTACCTGATTCTAACCTCTCACAACAGTAGCACACACCCACCACCCCCTACTCCCCAAGGGCCCAACCCCCATATGAATGCTAATGACCTGCCCGCACTAAGTCACATATAAGAAGCTTTTGACATTCAAACGAAACACACACAGAGATAGCTCAATGTGAATGTACACAGGCAGAGAGAAAACCATGACATGCTGCGGGGCTCGGGAGAATTTCCAGAAAGAGCAGTGGAGCTGTCATGTCCAGCAGGTTGGTGAGCAGGTAGAAATATGACGACACGAGTAATCTGTCGGTGTGATCAAAGCCAGTCTTCACGTCTCCCAGTTTGCTTTGCACTAATACCACAAGACTCCGCTGCCATATGTCACCATGTGAAAGGCAGGGCTCAGAGGAAGGACCTGACCAAGGTGTTGAAATCTGATATATGTATCTTTACATGCAGGTTTGACTATTAATATTCTTTGCAGTTCACCAAGAGTTAATGGCTGGACAATACAGAAGAGTAAACGGAGATAAAGCTACTTTTTTACAGAGAGCGAGATATGTTTGTCTTCTTTAAGTTGACATCTGAAAGGTTTTACGCCCACTAGAGAGTACAACGCCACTATTTATTCAACTTCTTATCTGCCATTTTCTGTAAAATTACACATTTGAGGTACTAGTTACTTTGACATCGTAGGTTTTTAGTACATCTTATTATCATCTAATAAATGCTGATGTATTATTTTGAATGAAATAACTGTCAGTACAAAAAAGTGTTGCTGGTTTTGTTTCACGCCACGTCTCTATAGAGCTCCGTCTTTATTTTTTTATTTATTACTAGAAATTTTCTTTGTCATATTTTCCACCTTTGTGAATTTGCTAAACAAATCTGGACATGTAGACTCATGTTGTCATCAGCAACAGTGTTGAATGCTTCTTTTCTCTTCTTAGTTGAGTATTTATACTTTAAGTACAATTTAAAGCATGTGCTTAGTACTTAAACTTAGAGTAGAGAATTTCTACTTTTAGTGGAGTATTTCTATGGCAAGTACATGCACTTTTGCCTGAGTGTTAGCTTTGTGTATTTCTACTACTTGGGGCAGAACTAATATATTTCAGCCTCCACCAGAACTGAGAGCAAGCTGCAGCCTCTAAACAAGACAGCAAACTCTTAATCCTTTATCAACATTTGGGCGAATCATTATTTGAACTGTGAGATTTTGTTTGTATTTGATTAAGCCTCTGTACTACTGTACTGACTGATGTATGTTAGGTCACAAAAATCCCAAGTTTATACTCCACATGGACAAATTATTTGTTGTTGAACAGCCTGTTAAGTAGTGGTAGTAGGCTTCTATGCAACAACTGTAAACCTTCTAATATTCATGGACCTATGCAAAGAAGGGTGTAGTGGGTAACCATAGGTTGCAGAGACTCACAGAGGGGTTTATCACAATATATATTCATACTGCCACAAATGACTGAAAAATAACTACTACTACTACTACTAATTCATTATGGAAACCGAATGAGAATTGCTGGTGTCTTCTCCTTGTAAGTCGCTTTGGATAAAAGCGTCTGCTAAGTAAAGTAAAGTAAAGTAAAGTAATTCAGAAATACAGAGATGAGGTCTTATAGAAAGCATCTAATCACCAGTCTCAACTGATAAGTTCATCTCTGAAACTAGTGAATTATCACACTTTGTTATGATACTTTTATTTTTTGTGTTTATGGTTATTAAAAAAAAGATATTGAGATATTTGCTGATAATAATGACATACTTTATTGACAGCTGCCAGACGGTATACGTCGACCCTATTATGCAGCATAGTTTCGGTGTCTTGGGTGGGAATCAAACCACTGACCACTGACCCTGGGGTTCATAGATGACCGCTCCACCAACTAAGCTACTGACGTCAAAAAAAAGAGGAATTTGAGTATCATGTTATATTTAGATTGGATTTTTAAAGACTCAATACTGACTTCAGAAACAAAATTCAGTGCTGTCCAGGCTCTAATTTACAGGACACATAAAGGCTGCCTGGGCTTCACATGGATTACACATTACAGATATTTGTTTGGACAAAACATAAATATGATTTATTGGCCATGTATGCACATGTGCACAGAAGGAATTTGTCTTCAGCTGATGGTGTCTCACACAGTAAATAAGAAAAGAAAAGTAATGAAGCTCCCGGCAACCTGAGGATTCCTGATACAGTACTTCCTGCTCCTGACACACATGGCAAAACCATTTGAAACACACCCACAATGTTAGCTGAAATGCTAATTTAACTCAATGTCAGTTTGAATGAGCTATTTTGTGGCCTGTTTTCTGCATTTCCCTAAACATTTGAGTAACAAAGGGCATTTCTTTTGTTTGAGCTCCCATCCCCCCTCTGCACACCGTCACAAACCTCTCCACTGTTCAGACAAAGAGCTTCATGAAGCAGGCCACACTGCTCTTGTTCTTCAATACAGATACATTCATTCTGATTCCCCAGAGCAGCCGGGCCATCAATCAATTTCCTGAGCATTAAAGAACAATCTATGTTTCTTGTCATAAGCTTGCCTAAGTACATCAGAATCACTCTGCAGATCAAAACATTTTCCTGCTGCCTATATGAAATACACTGTGGATGTATGAATCCCTCAATGTTCTTTTTAGGTTAATAGCATGTAGATCCAAGAATTTCTCTTGGAGGTGAACAAAATAAGAATAAGAATAAGAATAAGAATAAGAATAAGAATAAGAATAAGAATAAGAATAAGAATAAGAATAAGAATAA
>JAUBNQ010000028.1:845744-859293 GCA_032353495.1 Ctenopoma kingsleyae
GGGGGTTAATGGTTCTGAAATAGAAGCTGTAAACGTCCACTTTCTCGTGTAGTGGTTCGGGAGGATGGCACTGCGAGACTACCCTGAGGTATGAACCGAACCGTGGCTCAAAATAAAAATCAAGTTTGGAACTGAAGTTTGGAGAATTGTTACACCCCCACTTATCAGCCATTCATATTGCATTAGAGGAACGTGGATGTCTTATCAATATTTTAACAATTCAATTAACTTACAGGGGACAAAAATATATCATAAGTAAATTATTTAATAATAATATATCAGACTAAATAAAAAAAAAATACACATTCCATTACAGAAAATACTTTAAAATCTATAAAGTTATATTGCAAAACTTAAAGGATATGAAAAAAAATCTTTTTTTTTTACAGACTGTGGAATAGATTTCTAAAAAAAACAGAGGTTATGGTGCAGAAAATAATATGGTCATTATTTTTCATGAGGAATAAGCCTGTGACCCGGTGCAGCAGTGTAACTCACTGATGTGAACAAAAACGGAGCTAAAAAGCACAGATAAGTGAGCTAAAATCAGGATTCACAAATGCTACAGTGAGTAGATGTAATTCATTGCTGGATTTAGTCTTCTTATGAGATTTGTGCTGGTGGTCTAATACACAAAATAAATTACAAATGTATATCAGCAGTCCCCAAAGCCCAAACTATTCATTTAGTCTTGTTATGAATCCATAAGATTTCATCTTTATTTCATATAAAATCCTACTGTTGACAAAACTGTTACCTGACCAGACCTGGCCTTGATTCTGAGGGAGTGTGGCACAAAAATATTTTACTATGTTTTTACACATATTACATTTATTATTATTATTATTTTTACATTATTAGAAAATATACAGAATAGAAATAGGCCATGAAGCTTATGGAAAAAATCAAATTAAATATGCTGTGTAAAATTAGGGCAAGATTAACTAGCTAGGGAGCCCAGAGGCAAAAATAAGCTCTGGGTCTTACTGAGCCCGCACATTTCTCCCACAATCTGTACATTGAGGGTGTATTAGTTAATAATTCATAATCAGTTTGCATTAATCCAACCACGCACAAATGTTTTAAAGTATATGCACTGGGGTGTATATGCATAACTTACAGTTAAATGACCAAGTCTTTAAAACTAGATTTAAATTTTTCTATAAGATGATAGTCACTTATCCAACAAAGGTACAGGCTGTTGATTTTCAGTGTGAGAGTAACGCTGATGTTTATGGGTTATGGCAGCAACACCCTCCCCCACCAGAGGGCAGTATCATACAAATGCAGAGCCCCTGTGAGGTCTCAGTCAGCAGACAAAGAGCCAGATAAGTCAGCAGCATGAGCTGACTTGTTCACTCACAAATACCAACAGGCTGATCAAAGTGGCGCAGTGTGTGACCTGAGAGTCAGCCGAGCAGCCATTATAATCTATAGATGTGGGCCAGCAGCTTTAACGATGGAGGGTGCTGAGGGGGCTCTGAGTCCTAATCGTCTTATCTGCTGCCAAACAACCAATACCACCTTTGATGTTGTTTGGTTTCTGCTATCAGAAGTGGTTCCTCTTACAGCGGTGGCTGACTATTCTGGATCAAACTACACGTTGGGATACAGCTCATGGGTTTCGTTACAGAACATTACACATCCATTTTTAGACAGAAAATAACATTCATGGCTCGCTGTGACTGTATTTTACTGGAAAAGTCTGAATCAATGTATTTATATAAATATGTGTAGAACTAGCTGTGCATTTATGCAAAAAATGTACGATTGCAGGCAAGCCCAAACACACAGTGGAGACCCCACCCCAAACCTCATGCACCCAACCAACATGAAGCTTCTACACCCAGCAGCAGATAGAGGTTTATCAGTGCTGCTGGGGAACAGATGGGTTTTCCCCTCTCAGGTCCTTTTGAACAGCAGGTTAACATCTATTGATAAGTAAATGATTAGTATGAAATGATATTTATCTTGTGCAAGGTATCAGTGCTAAAGGATTTAGTGAAAGGCAAATTCACACGTGCACATTTTCATTTCCATTTGTCAACGTGAAATAAAGTGAACAGAAGATATTTTCTCTCCACAGAGATGACTCTTGCATCTTCATGTGCACTGTAGAGGGGAATGAGACAACAACACAGAGCATCTCTGTGTCTCTGCCATGTCAGTAATGACAGGTTAGGTTGGCAGCGGGGTGTCTCCTACGCCTCCTTCAAAAGAACTGCTGCTTAAGCCTGAGTGGGACTGGAGCCTGTCAAATTACAGTGGGGTCCCACCTCACTTCCCACTCCCTCTTCCCTCCATCTGTCTGCTGTCTATCTCCTCCCTGCCACTCCTCCTTCCTCATCTTTTGTCTGTCTGTCACTATTTAAGTAGTACAGCTAATTTTACAATTTGAGATGCAGGAAACGTAAATGCTCTGATATCAGTGTGGCCGGTCATGCCCATGTTCCCTCAAACCTTGGAGAGACATTTGACTTTGTGTGTGTGTGTGATGCTTTGAGAGCATTTCTGGAATTCCCTCAAAGGCATTTTTCAAAATGGAAGCCGTGAGTGAGTCTGTCCCACCGTGCGAACACACAGAGGAATCTGGATGTGTTGCCGTCTCTATATTACCATTTGATAGAACATCTGAAAGCTAAAGAGACTGGCAACCTTCAGCTCATTGCTTTGATGTCTAGACCTCATCTGCGTGTTTTAAAATTAAAATGTTGGAACTTTTATTATGTCACAGCGATTAAACCGCGATGGCTCTCAGAGGCCATTTTCTACAGCGGGTAACAATAGAGGTCCCTACAGTATCGCCTCTTTAGCTCTTCGCCTCCTATATCCCTCATCCCTGCTTTGTCCATATCTAGCTCATCCCCTATTTCTCTCTCATCCAACACCCCCCAACTCCATACACCCCCACCCCCTCTCCATCCCACTCTATCTCTTAACACCCCCTGCTCTCTTCTCTCTCTCTCTCTCCTCCTTTTCTGTCCAGCCCTCCTCTTCTTGCTCCAGAACTGTCAGATGGCATTAGCTCCTTTCACGCTCATGGCCTGTAGGAATAACAGCCGTGAACCTCGCCGAACAGCGCCATTCTCCTGCTCCAGTTAGCTCTCCACTCAGCACAGGCTGTTGCGCAAATACGAACGTTATTCACGTTGTGCCCCCTTCGCTTACACAACATGCCCCACTAAAGGGCAAAGTTAGGTAGACACAAATCTCAGTGGAGAAGGTCACAGCGCCGAATAAAGATGCGCTTGTATTGTATTAGACGGTCACGCTTGCTCATAATTATCAGCTCGTCCCCCTGACTCAAGGATCGACCCACAGCTTTACTAAGATCTGGTTCATGTGGATCAAAAACGGATCCACTTCTTATCTGCTTACAGAGCCACAGGCCTGAAAATTTGTTAAATATATCATGCTCAGCTTATTTCCCATGAAGTTTCAGCTGCAGGGCAAGTTGTGGTTGGTATTAAAAGCCCACCGTGACCAATAAGTTTTTATTGTGCAAGAAACAGGGTAAAACGATTCTGATATGGCATGCACACATGTAACAGATGCTGATTTTCATGCCAACGCCTGTCCACTAGTTAATGTATTCCACGCTGAAATGATTTCACTATCTTTTAAGAGTCTTGTATTTTCAATAACAACATATGTAGCAGAATCAAAAACAGCTGTATTTCTGATTTAATGCTGTGCATGGCTACTGACATCGGGTAGGACGCCACCAAGTACGAGAGCCAGACCGAGCCAGGGCAGACTGTGAAAAACTGAACATCTGAATCTAATTTAACCTAATTAGAGATGAGATTTCTATTTGTAGCTTTTGTCACTCTGTCTGCACTTATTATCTGTAAATTGCATCTAATAGTTTTGGGGGTTTGGAATGTGGAACAGAAAGATTAGTTTGATTTTGTTTCCCTACAGACCTTTGACTACAATCCCTTCAAACACATAACACATAGAGGTGTGAACTGTGGTTATGAGAGGATACTAAGCATTTACACTGTAATAATTGATTAATACACTGTCATACTTTACATGAGTGTGTGGGAAAGTTTGCACGCGTTAAGCTAGAGGAAAAACTGCTAATACATTCGTGAGGGGGTATGGGCAACACAATTATCGCTTTGACAAGTAAGCACAGATAGATTAATACAAATATGATGAGTGTAATTTCTCATCTCTCTGTACTTGAGAAGCCCAGCATGGAAGGAAGGCTTAGAGGCTAATAATCAAAGCAGATTAGCCCGAGCTCTGATAGATGCTATGCAAGCCTGCTAATCATCCGAGTGATAACCATGAATCATCCAATCACAGTCAGAAGCGAGCAGTGTGTTTCAAATTATGATTTTGATGGAATGGTATCAACAAGCCATCAAAGGGCCTCTCTTTGACTTCCATTTGTCTCCTCTAGCCCATGTCTCAGTAATTCCTCTCTGTTAATACAGTATGTGTAATTTGGTGCATATTAAGTGTTGTGAAGTAGAGTGGGTGGAAACACTGGAGCTTCAGAGCACCGGTGTGACTGTGATCTCCGGCCTGCCTGCCCTGTGATTTAGCCTTGAAATGACAGACTTGCCCCTCATTGGGCTACGGGTGGAGAGCTAATGACATGCTGCGTGGGCTAACATGACTATTAGCCCACTCTGAGCAGCAGGAACTGACAGGAACACAATTCTGTCATTACACCCTGTGCAGACCTCTAATCAGGGAGGCAGGGACACTAGGAGAGGCCAGTCACACTGGTTTCAGCGTGGAGACAAAGAGGTAACACTGGTTCAGTTCTACCTCAATCTCCTGTAGGGCGTTTGGGTAGTGACGTAGTGACAAATTGTACTGGAAGTCATTTCACAACATTTCAATTTTAGGTACACATTTCTTGCCAAACATCATCAGCAACATTCAGTGACATCTGCTCTAGTTACTAGTAATGAGCACGGGAGGAAAAGTCTTTAAATCCTCCCATTAAGTGTTCAGTTTTTTTTACTTGTCTATGAGTGACTTTTGTGCACAAGGCATTTAATATAAAAAAATATTATATTACATCTGCAACAAATGTTTTTAACAACTCAGAAAGAAACAATGCATTTCAATTTTGACTAATGAAACCCTGAAATTAAATACATTCAGAAGTTTTGATGATACCTGGTCTTTACAACTAGATTACATTTTCTGATAACATAAAGAGGATATGTTGCTAATTTACATAAATCATACACAAATACATCGATATTGAACAGATCTTTACCAAATCTTGACCAGAGTGCTTTCTCAGTATTTGCGTTTGCAGGTCAGAAGCACAGGAACGTGACTGTTAGAGACAAGCTTGAATTATGCCAGCCTTAGCAAATTGAGAATTTTATTTGAACTAATCACTCATCATCTTTTGGTGAACTGTTACTTAATGATACTGAACACAATATTGTAACTGTGCACCTTCCAGTGGCTATATTTGTACTTTGTGCAATACTGCTTCTTCTAATGGAGATGTTAAGTCCTCTTTGCTAATGAACTGCCTGCTTGTTCAGAAGAGGCTGAAACTGACCTTCATAAGATTTGTACCTGCTGAGTTGAAAGACTCTCGCCCCAACCCTGACTGTTTCACATTACAGTGTCTGTTTCTTAAGACATACAACACATTATGCTCTTGTTTTATGGCTTTGAACTGACAACAACTTTGGATTTGCTCCCATCTTATTTCATTTTTTCCATTTAGGTCACAGAAAATGTAAAAGCCTCCTTATGCTAACTAAGTGGTCTTATATGTTATTATTCAATTCAATTCAATTCAATTCAACTTAAACAGAAGTCATCTCAAGGCACTTTACAGTGTAAGGTTTAAGACCTTACACAATATAAGTATATACAGAATAATATAGGACACACAACAGTCCCACTTGAGCAGCACTAGGAGACAGTGGAGAATATAATATATTATGTTATATTATATTACTGTATGTGATATTTTATGTTATATGGTGTTATAGCTATGGCCAAATAAGAGTATCAAAAAGAAAATGAACTACTAAACTATCCCCAACAATGTCTCAGATTACCTAAAATCTTGCACTGTAGAGAAAATATAATATACAGAACAACACCTATTTATATTTTTACTCACCCAATAAATAATGTGATTTGCAATATAATTTGCAGCAGATGTCCTAGTGGATTAAACACCACTCATCTTACAATTCAAGTGGATTAAAGCAAACACTGAGAATTATTAGGAAACAGCACTGAGGCAGGTTTGGCTAGGAACATTCCTCCCTGCAGTAGGTGGGAAGCAGGAATGTGACATGCCTCCATGCTGTAGCCCACAGCCTGTATCACTGCGTTAATCACACATTATAATCAGTACTGGCACATACCTACCTGTCTGGATACTGGCTTGTGACGTTGTAGAAGGAGCCTGAGAAATGACCTGGAGTTTACTCACCTAATGTACCACATCTTGCTGTTCTGGCAGAAACTGGAAATTACAGTATTTATGTAACCATGTGTTTCCTTCTCATAAAATGTTTTCATTGCGGTGTTACAGTTCTGCATGGGTCTAAAACTGAGACGTGAACCCAGATCAAGACACACAAGAGTACTCCAAACACCCACAATGATTATTTATATCCCTGTTAAAACATTAAGTGCTCTGAAATGCACAGTTTAACACCAGGTACTTGTGTGAAAATAAAAGGGGTCATGAATAATAAGTGACAGAAATCTGCATTGTGTACATTGATAAATATCCTGCGTATAATGACAATTAACCTGTCAACACATATGAAATCTTCACAGAGCAGGAGGGTGAGTCAGATGTCTGAAGCCAGCTAATGTCACAAAGTGTCAAGACGACCAACTATGCTAATGGAAAAGAAGGAGCATGTTCCTGTAAGTCTGTCACTGGGTAGATAATAATGCCACAAGGTGAACTCCACATTTTGGACAACCATCTTACACAAATATTATTCAGGGTATCTGGAAGGTTCATGTACAATTTTATAATGATAATGTGATATAGAATAGAAAAGGCTGATAAGTTAATTTCCTCACTATCACTAATATTAGCACACATCACACTGTAATATTTTAACTTAATTGAGAATTTATTTGTTATGTTGACAGTGATTTGGTCTAAAGTCAAGAGTAACACACTTAACATGATTACTTCCATTGACTGTATCTGTGAAAACAGAAAACAAAACTTTTAGGAATATGCATAATGGACAGTGGTGGAGTATCAGGACATATTTGAGCACTAAGTTTTCCAGCCTTCTTCACTGGTAATGTTATGTCTGCTTGCTAAGTTGGGACACTCGGCCTGACATGCAGAGGCCTGCACTGCAGGAAGAACAGGTATGCATACTCATCCCAGTGCAGTGTTGCACTATGGTGCAGGCAAATCACTTCCTGGTAGCTGCTTCCAGTGTAACAGTGTTAAAGAGTTTATGTGCAACATACTGAAATCATTCATTCTAATGTGTTTTGGTCTAAAATAAAATTAGTTTAGCTGAGATTAGAATTAACAGTGACTGTCACATCTTGAAGAGTTGAAACATCCACAAGTTGATTTTGGTGGACATGTCTCTATTGATGTAATTAATAGTAATTAACTCAAGTAACAAAAAAAATTAAGGTAAAAGTAAAAGAAAATAAAAGTAAAAGTAGACACATGTCTTTGTTAAGTATTGTTAAGTATTTCTGTATTAAGCCAGACCACAATGTTTCCCTAACCTTGGATATTCTGACTGAAAATAATATTTTACTGACAACTCAATATCAACATTGTTGCAACTTTCTTTTTACATTTATTAACAACATATGCTTATTGTTAATATAAAACGTAATCCAATGAGGGGTGCAATGATTCTCCAAATCCACAATTTGGTTTATTATGAATATCCCACCAAGGGAAGAATCATTTCAGGCAGATCACTGGACTGGCAAGATACTTGCTACATTGAATGCTTCTCAAACACAGACAGCATACACTATACATCACAGTTTTGATCTTGCTTTCAAATCTGTTACAGCCCTAACAGAAATGTAATATTTAGGAGATGAGGTTTCTTCCTCAGCTGATGGAGTTTGAGCTCCAAACAACGCTAGTTCTTTGTCATCAAACTGGCAAAACGTTTTTGTGTACCACAGTATTGGTAGATTTTGAAGCATCTGCACAACACACCAATAAATTGAAGGTGACTGGAAGTCAAATCTCTAGATAATGTAGCATTATCACCCCCAAAAAACCTCATTGGACAATGTTTGTTACATAATTATTCTCTGTAAATGTTTAATATATATTTATTTCTATAAGCAACCTGCAAAAAGTAACTTGTAGATAATGACGTTAAAATACAGTTGAGTAAAAGTACAATATTTTCCTCTGATTTGTAGTGGAGTAAAAGTAAACATAAACTCCAGGGTAAGGTACAAATACCCTGAAAATGCATGTAAGTACAGTACTGGAGTAAATACACTTAATTACTTACCAACTGTGTGTGTGAATATTTACCATTGGCTAATAGATGTCTTCAAAGCTGCACATAACCACATCAGATAACGTATCACATAAATCTAAAGACTACACAACCCCTGCCCTCCTCATCAGCAGCTTAGTGAAATGCTCCTGACATCCTCACGCTGAGTGCTGAGAGCGAGGCAGCCTTACGAGGCAGAAATGGTGACATCACCCGAACAACAGCTAAACAAAATAGGTCACAGCTGTTTGGTTCTTTAGGCTACAAATTAGACTCAATATGTCACACAGCATCACATCATGGGTAGGACTGTAGAAATAAGAAACAAACCATCTCTGCTGGACCAAGCCTTCTCTTTCTGCTTGCTTACTTTCTCTGTTCTGTTGAAAGACATACAGATACACAGCTCATGCTAATTTGCACTAGATGAGGAATGAGTAACAGAGGGTGTGTTGGTGGGGAATGGATGAATTATGGAGGGATTTAAATAATAAATAGGCCCTCTTCAACCAGTCGAGAGAGTCTTGAAAGAGGGGGGTACCTACAGAGGTAGTGGGACACGTAATGGAAGCCAAAGACTCTGGAACAAGATCTGGGGCATATGAATTATACCTTACTGCATCCATTATCGCTTATCAAAGCATCAAATGAATTATTCTGTGGGGGCCCCTTGGAAATGTGCATACAACACTGCTATAGTTCCACTTCAACAAGAAAACAGAAGGATGGAGCAATGCTTCCATATGCACACATATGGACGCAAAGACAGAAACACCTGGGAGAAATCAGTTTGCTGTCAGTGTGGAGACATTAAGCCTTTATACATCAAAATGTAAAACACTTCATGAATCCTTTAATGATGCAGCCACTGAATTTGTGCCACATGACTAAACATTGTCCCTACATTTATGCTCTGCGATAAGCTTTAAGCAATCCTTGGAGAGACTGGAGTCAGACACAGATGAAGCAGGAGGAGAGAAGACATTGGGAAAAGGAGAATGGAAAGGTGGGAGATCAGGAGTGGAAAGTGTTGTTTCTCAGATCCTCACTTAGAGACTGCAATCTAAAAATACCCTACCCAGGCCCTGGTGGGAAGACTTCCCCAAAAACCAACTCAATATTTCACCACCAGCATGTGGGGAGCATCAGAGAAACAGTATCTGAGTGAAGAAGCATTTACGGTGTCCTGACAACCTACTCCGCGCGGTCAGTTCCTGCCAAGTAGTCCACACCAACCACCAGACAGTTTATCATCTTTAACACACAAATGTGAGCAGGAAAATGCTTTGAAGAAAATACTGACAGGTCCAACTTCAGAGTTAAACAAGGTTGTTTTAGTTTTTAGGTGTCAAGCTGCCATCTGCTCAGTATTTTGTATTATGAGTAGTACTGTTGATTTGTTAAAACTCTATTTAGACTATTTTAAAAAGTGGTTTATTAGAAGGTGTGTTTGCCTCGACTGGCATTTATCTCTTTATCGCTTCAACAGCAAAGGAAGTGGCCTGTTGTTCAAGCAATGGCTGGATCAGTGTTCTGTCCATAGTTCTTGGTGAAGAGTCTTGTCATTTGTGGGCAAACAGAATCTCATTTGCACAAAACTTGGGACTTTTTCTAATATGCAATAAAAACTAGAATCTGTGATTTAATAATTTTCTTGAACCTTTATTTATCTGACAAAAGTTCAAAGAAAAGATTCTCAGTGTTTTTGCGAATCAACTTAATTGTATTTTGTAAATGAGCACATTTAGAGTTTGGTTCCTGCAACACACTCAAAAACTGAGGCAGAAGGCATGTTACTACTGCGTTACATCACCTTTCCTTTTAATTAAACTTTTTAATCATCTGGAAACTGAAGATACTTATTGTTGCAGTTTTGCCAGACTTTAGCCAAGACTTCAGCAGCTCAACTGACCCGAGTAAACACAAAATGCAGTTTTTAAAAGATGATTTTATTTATTAAGGGAGAAAGCTGTTCAAACCTGTCTGGCTCGACGTGAAAACGTAATTTCACCATCCCCTTGTTAAATCACGAATGAACTGTGATTAACCACATTTTTTGGACAGTTGAATTCAATTTCACTTGCCACATCCAGGCCTGACTACTGCCAGACCTGTTGAATCAAGAAATCACTTAAACAGAAGCTTAATAAATGAAATCAAATATTTGATGATCTGAATCATGACAAAATGATTCAGAAAAATAAACACCCAACATATGTACACCCAACCATACATCACCTACTACCAGTGAATCTGCTAATTCTGGAATCATCAATTCAGTTGGTCAGTGAAAACACTGTAAATCTTTCTTTTTACCTTTGTCATACAAAAAACATTGAATTAACAAATCAATATTTTAGGTTTTATTGCATTTTAGAAAAAGTCACAACTTTCTGGACATGATAAGAAGGTCAGCTTTGAAAGGAAAGTGCTTCAGGTTTTCATGTGTCAAAACTACCACAACAAAGAAAACACTAACAAAACGAAGCTGTGACTATGCTTGGTAGCTACATTCAGATGCACATTACAAACTGGTTTGAGACAGAATTTAGATATTATTATTTGAAATAGTAATTTTTCCCTCCCCTCAGGTTTCACCCATATGCACCAACCCAAGCCATGTAAGTGTGCACCTGTCCAGAACCTCAGTAGGGATCTACACTAGCTGTGTTGAATTTGTTTATCTAATCCTTAACTCCCGTAAGAGAAAAGATCATTCTGGTTTACACCAATTTTACAAAGTCATGTTACCTCACAATGCCAACAATAACCATATCACATAGAGACCAAACTGATGAGCCAACTTACAGATTGTTAGTTACTAGCTGCAAGACACAACTAAAGACAGACACCAGTGAACACTGATAACCAGGGACAGAGTGAAAATGAAAGCTAAAAATGGGAAAACGTGCCTGATTACTATTTAATGAAGCATTTATTCAGCATTTTTGATACTGCATACTGAAAACGCTGTGTTCTTTGATGTTAGTGAGGCATAAGACAGAGTAGACCAGCTGTAGAAGCAGTATGTGTCCCAGCATGTTAAGACCTCTCCAGCAGCTCTGCACTGTTTGTGTTTGGTCTGAAGCTGCAACAGGATCTGAGGCCCAGGCCGGGGATGTCACTCCTCAGCCGAGTCCCCCGAGATGTCTTCCCAACCGGCAGGTCTCCTGCCCCTGTGGAACCCTAAGGGGTGGATGCTTGGAATTGGTGCGATCACATCAGTGACGTTGTTGTTCACCCTTACATTATCCCTGCTGGCCCTGTTGTGACATCCAAACCCAGATAAGCCACAGCATTCAAAGTGAAGGTCAAAGAGCTGAGGAGACAGCTTCATCAAATTGTAGCGACAACTTCACATCAGTCGTAGAAATCTAAGTCCTTCCACTGTTGTTTTCAGCTGATTTAAATAGTGTGAATAGTTTTGTTTGAGCCATGAGATGTGATGTGCTGGTGACCTGTCCAGAGTGGATGCTAGTTCTCACCCAATGATGGATGGATGAAACCTGATTTTAATCATTTCTATAACAGTGTTAACTGAGCCAGTGCTGAATTAAATGATGCTGACTGGGAGAACAAATATGAAGGTCAGAGGGGTCATTCAAGGGTCCATATGCCATCATAATCCATATTTCATATATTTTGATATATTTATCCAAGCCATGCAATGCAACTTGTTATTTTAGTATCTGTGGCTTTTCCACAACACAGTTGTGAATGACAGTTCTGAAATGAGGGGAAATATTTTTCATTTAGCAGGGGTTTGTAAGTGTTTCATCTTATTGCTCAAATGACAGCTTTTAATGCCGCAGCATTCATAACCCGTGCCTCTTATCATGGCTCGCTCCAACACTTGATGGAATTTGCCATCGCACAATGGTTGGAAAATACACTTCAAAGGCAAGACGCATCTAATCTCCTCCACTCTGCACATTGCAAATTTGCTGTGATAATAAGATCCTGCCTTCCCAAGCGTTCTTAGGGATCTCAACCAAGGATGAGAATTTCATCTCTGCCTCTCTGTTTCTTTCTATCTCTCTCCCACTGTGGCATCGCAGGAAGTGGGGGTGGGAGCGAGTTGTGCTGCAGTTTGAGAGAATCTCCGCAATAGCAATACTGCATATCTGGGGAACCCATCCCATCCTTATGTAAAAGTCCTATTTTAGCATTTTATTCTACACATACACACACACGACAGCAACAACAACAGGGAGGCACGACTGACAGCACAGCACAGTGACCTAGTTTCCACGTGCCCCAGAAAAATCAGGCATGACTCCCTCAGAAATGCTATGGGCACAAAAACCTGGTTCAGTGCATTCAGTCAGGCCAGTGCACATCGGCCAGCAGCCAAGCTACAAATCACTGTGGAACAAGGAGCCGTCGCTGCTTTGACTACATTTTGCATTGCAGAGATGTACTGATGAGATCCGATCCCAAAACCTCAGCACATCCTCACTGAAGTCACAAGACAAGTGGATCTGCAAACTCAAAGGCAGGCAGGAAGCCCTGCAGGTAAAGTCGTGTGTTGTGTTTAGTCTGGCGGAGGGCAGGTTGAGGACAGGCTTGTCATCAGAGGCACAGCTGCAGGACATGCTGCAACAACACCCCCACCCCCAAAACCCCACTACCCGGCTCCCAGCGCCCTACATATACTGCACCCCCTACAGGTTATCAGTACACATGGAGAAGGTTATGGATGGAGATGCTATCACAGAGAGCGCATTAGCACAACAAAGAGGTGTTTTAAGAAAGAGGCCCGCCAGGATAATTAAATGATGCCTTACCGAGATGCCACGTTCGATACACAGCAACATGCTAATTCGAAGACAGTGTTAAAGGAGGAGAAGCAATTTGAACCAACAGCCATAAAAAATAATAATAAATCACTGTGAAATTGTGGCTTTCATCAACTAACTCATAACTTCCATGTAAAAACTTGTGTTCCCTAACAGAAAAGTTCAGCTTTTTCTAAATCGTTTGCTGTGTAAAGCAGAATCAGATAAGGAGATCAATATCGTTTTCAGCTATGAGTGTCAAATAGGTCCAGGAAGTATTTAGCCTAGCTTAGCACA
>JAUBNQ010000028.1:859393-875214 GCA_032353495.1 Ctenopoma kingsleyae
CTAATGTTTTAACTTAGAAAGTGTTCAGAAATCAATATTTGGTGGAATAACCCTGATTTGCAATCACAGCTTTCATGTAGTGGTCTCTTCATTTTTTCCAGAGCTGTATGTGAGAAGCTGCAGCTAATAAGATGCATTTAAGTAAGACAACTATGGATGGAACTATGGAAGAATTATGATGATCACGACTAATCAATCTGATGTCTCAACCAGTGAAAGACTGAATGTTTCTTTGAACCTTTATGGTTTTATATTTTCTTCTATGTAGAACAGTCAGCATGCAAACTCTAATACTCACATACTAAAAAGAAAAAACAGTTTAGCTAGATCTACTACACACCCTGCTGTCCGAATTATGTTTAAATCCGTCCAACTTAGAAAATCTAGAACTTAATTTGCGACCCAGTTTCCAAAAAAGTTGGGACACTGAGTAAAATGTAAATAAAACAGATATTAAAAGATTTGCACATTATTTAAATTGTGTATTTAAATATAATACAAAGATCACATATCAAAAGTTAAAACTGTCAATGTCTAATTTGATGCCAGCTGCACATTTCAAAGAAGGTCAACAAAAGGGTGAAAAAAACACCTGGTGGAACATCATACAAGTTATTAGGTTAGCAACAGTATCACGGTTAGATGTAAAAAGAGCATCCCAGAGAGGCTTTTAGAAGTGAGCATGGGGCAATGATGGCCATGATTAACTGTTCTCAATGTAAAATTTTAAAGAATTTGGGGATCTCATCATCTACTGTATGTTATATTATCAATACATCAATCCAGAGAAATCTCTGTATACAAGGGACGAGGAGTAAAATCCACTGAATAACACTGGAGCCCTCAGGCAGCATTGCATTAAAAACAGACATGATTCTGTAGTGGAAATTACTGTATGGTCTGACAAGCCAAATGTTGAAATACCTTTTTGGAAATCATGAGCACCACGTCCTCTGGGCTAAAGATGGGATGGACCATCTAGCTCGTTATCAGCACACAGATCAAAAGGAGAGCATCTGTGATTTTGCATTAGTGCACTAGCGCACACGCCATGAGTAACTTACATATCTGTGAACGCACCATTAATTCTGAACAACATACAGCTTTTTTTTAAATCTCACAGCGACTTAACTTGTCTCTAAATACTTCACTCCATCCATGACAGTGACAGATATGCATGTCCAGCATTGTGTCTGAACTGTGCTGATATTGGTGAGAACAGGTCTATATGGGACGACACACAGTGAGTCAGGATGTGATCCAGGTGAGTGGACCATGTGCGAGCAGAAGCACCTGATATCTGCCGAGGTATCTGCTTTAATGTCATCTAAATCTAACTGGGGGGCAGTTAGATTTGGAAGCGCATTTCGTTAAGGCCAAACAAAAGGCTGATGTGGCAGCGTGTAGCCAAGTGCGGAGCGCTGCATGTTATCCAGGTCAGAGTGATCTAATCAGGTGTGAATAAAAGCACTTGGCAGCACTCCAGGCCTCAAAATGCCGTCATCGCTTAGTGAAGAGGGAAGGAAAACACACATACACATATATGTATCTATGTTAAGCGGTTAACTAAACTTATGAGGACACTTACAGCAATCCATCATATGTTTGATTTGATGTTTTATTTGACGGATGCATACATGCTTATATTAAATATACAGACATGGATACGTTCCACCCGCACACACTACAAAACATGATGGTATCTCTGGTTACAGCAAGAAAAAATATCTTCTTTATTTGTTGTATTCCACTGAACACTGACAGAGTGCGAGAAATCAAACGGTATGTGTCACCGCTTCACACGAACAGCATCACGATTTAAGTTACATGCCTTTGATGTAGGAAAAAAGCATCTGGCTACTTTTCTGGCACGTGCAGTAGGTGGAACACAGCCTTTTTCAACAAAATGTTCAGTGATTTAATATCTTTTATCCAATATTTAGGTTTGTAGTGACCTCTAAAGAACATCCCATGAGTTCCAGCGCTGGCTAATTTCACGGGCTAAATGTCACAGCTCAACAGAAGAGGTGAGCCAGCTGATTTCATCTGTAATGTCAGGACAGAGAAGATTCAACAGACTGAAGTGATGTAATCACTTCAACTGTCTACGTACATATCTTAAACATTTCTGTGAGTTTATATGATGAACATTTAACTCAACAAACCATTCACTGGTGAACTGAGCAAGTAATCAGCAGATTAATTCTAACTCTCATATTTACTCCTGAATGAGATGACGGTTTCAAACAGTGACACACTTTATATGAAACCTTCACATTGTGCAGCCGCAGCAGTTAAAACTCCAGTAAAAATAACAAAACTCTCCAAATGCATTTTTTCCCCCTCTGAGCAGTGTCACCCAAGCTCCACCCAGCGCGACAGCCATTCAATACAGAAGCCTTCTACTTTCAATGGTCTGAGATCTGACCAATCACAGCAGCCCGTGCCCCCCCCCCAGCTCCCAGGCCTTCAACCAATCACCACAGACTTAGCCCCACACATGACTCTATGTGCTGCTGTCCATCAACTGCCTCATATATAGTGCATGCAAGAAAATGTGGAACAGTTCAATAACTTGCGTCGCAGCCAGGCCCTTGTGTGTCTCTGTGTGTGTGTGTGTGTGTGTTTTTATGTGTGTGTGAGGGGGTGGAGGGTGGGGGGGGGCTGCATGCATGGGAGAATGTGTGTGCTTGTTTATCTATGTAGAAGCACGGAAGGAGAGAGAGGGAGGGCGAGAGACAGAAAGAGAGAGAGATTTGTAAGGCACTTGTATTTGCAAACTACTGGCTGAGTTCCCACTAGAGGCAGGGAGATCAGACTGAAAGACTGTTTGTCAGGAGTGTGTATCCGCAAGTGTGTGTGTGTGTGTGTGTCTGGGAGAGACACAGAGAGAGACAGGCAGACAGACACAGAGGGAGAGAGGAACCCGTTCAACCCATTCCAGCAGCAACTTTTCAGCTCGTCTGTGAGGTTTCTCATCGAATATGGAAGCTTTTCACTCTCCTGTGTTTGATTTTTTTTTTCCTCTGACCATCTCATCATATCAGATTCAAGCTGCTGAACTTTTGGCCACGCTCGAGGTAAGTATTTGAACTGCTCAACCTTAGCCGAGTCATTTAATTTCCAACTAGACTGATGAAACACCTGCCTTTACCACTTTCCCACTCCTTCTAACTTTGTTTCATGCCGCATGACTCAAAGTCAACTTTCATTGAAAAACTAAAGTATCTTTATGAGACTATTAATAGCAAGAATAAGTATGAATTTTCTGTCATAGCAGGCACAAAGAGAGTTGTATTTGCTCATTGTATTGTATTCTGTGTGTGAAATCAGACAGAGCCTCAGTGTGTGGGAGAGTTTTGAAAAGGACGTACGTGCAGGAGAGAGAGGGAGACAGAAAGATTGTGAGCCGGAAAGTGTGCCAAGTGTGAAAAGTGTATATGTGTGTACTTGGGTGAATGTCTGTGTGTGTGTGTTTCTTTTTTTCTAAAGCTTGCTCTGTGGGAATGCGGACTGCGGCGGTAGCCAGTAGAGATGTTTGACTGGGAGGAACTGAGCCAGACAGTAGACAAAAGCGAGCAGGGCCGTCCAGACAGGGCAGGTCAGCCATCAGAGGCTGCAGCGGAGGGACAGGTCACCCAGCTGCTGCTCCGCATCACGAGGGGAGGGGAAACCCCGCCTTTAGCGTTAGTGTGAGGGTTAGAGTTGCGGTCAGGGTTAGGGGTGACCATGCTTCACTTCATGACAGCCTCTCTCAAGTGTTCACCTTGCACCTCACCCTCTTTGAGAAACCTCTGCATGCTTGGTGAGTGAAACGGAAAAAAAAAAAAACAGGCAGTTGAGACGTCAGTTGAATGAGCTAAAAATATTTCCCTTGCATCATCTGAGAAAATCTCTCATCTGCAGTTTACGTAGAAATTCTAGTGCCCTTTTTTTAAAAGCAGCAGTGGGTCTAAATCAAAAATTCAAAAAGAAAAGAGTTAACAAAAACCACCAAGAAAACAAGGAACGTACAGCGTCAGAAGTATAAATGTAAAAGGTTGTTCAATTGTAGACACCAACAAAAGAGGAAGCTTGTGACAGTCTGTCATTTTCACAGAGGTTGTGTTTTCTATTCCCTTTTTCTGTTGGTTTTCACCGCCGACTTGGACTGGGGAAGGGTGGGGGGGTCACTGGGTTTGGAATGTATTTAGTGACAGGAAATGGTGGCCGTCATTTTATTTTTTGCCCTGGTCTGCTTGTGTCCAAAGCTCTTAATCCACAGCAAAAAAAAAAAAAAGCTTAGAGCATGAGGGAGTAGCAACTACCAAGAAAAACATCGCCCGGGATCACAGATACACACCACGGATGCTGCTGCTGGTGTCCCCCTTCAGGAAAACACATTAACACACAGCACAAAGGCTTAACACCAAGCCAAACAAACAACACACATGAATATACATAAGTCCAGACTGATTCGTTAACATTGGCGTTGAAAACAGAAAGATGCCGTTTGATGCTACGGACAGTTGCTTTAAGAACCGTCAACTGTCCGAATTCAGAAAAATTTGCAAATATGGAATTTAAAAACTGAATGTGTGTGTGTGTGTGTGTGTGTCTGTGTGTTCAAATAGCAAACATGTAGCTCCCAGACTGAAAGCAGCGTCATTCCATGAAATGCCTGGACATGTAGCGTCTTGTTACCCAGATCCACATCTCAGCCCTCATCCCCGGCAATCACTGGCAACTGAACTTGTACACTTCATAACCTCAGTCAACTTAGCCCGCCAGTGTTCAAGTTTGCACTTCAGCCTATTTCCTGCTGCTAAGAACAGTGTTTTGTCCCTATGTGAGAATAAAACACACTGCTCTTACGAAAATGGTGAAGTCCAAACTTTAGATTACTATAGTCCTTTGGACTATGTGGGGGTGAACTGGGCACATGTGAGCTTTTGTCCCTAAACTGACTACAAAGCATTTTCAGAAAAACTGACAGTTCGCTGAGGTCCAGTATAGTATACTTGTTGATCAGATAGTATCAGTTCAGAGAAGGCAGCAGTTGTGTACGTGGCTCCCGTGACCCTGCACATCGCCCCAGACTGTTCTGGCCTCAACTGAGCTCTGGGTGGACTTTGGTCCCAGGCTTGGAGCTCTATAAGACCCTCTACAGCTCTCGCACCCTCACAGGCCCCTGTGTGTACCTGTATTTGAATAGAAACCAGACAGCGATGCCCCTCCCCTCCCCCCACCATCACCACTCCCGCACGGGACAATGAGGATTTGTTAGTACTCGGGCGCAAGCCTACTGACACAAAGCGTATAGCCTCCCAGTCCCAAGCCCTGTAGTGTAGCAAGCTGAAGCACAGGCGGGCAGGACACCAGCAGGGGGGCCACGGGGAGGGGACTAGAGGGGGGACAGGGGAGTGGGGGCTGTTTGCAGGGGTGGGATTAGCAGACAAGCGCCCTGGGTTGGGGGATGGGGACCTGAAATGAACAGGAAATTACTGCCTTTGATGAGGCAGAGGCAGATTCACACCGGCTGAACTAAACTCCTCTGGCCCTGCTCCCCCAGCCAAAAAAAAACCTGCCTGAGCAGAAAATGTCAGAGCACTTCAAGGCCCCCATGTGTCACCTCCCTCTGGCTATGAAGGAGTGGTTAAGTCCATACACAGGTGCTAAGCAAACACTCTCAAAAGTTTGTGCTTCTTTTTCCCCTCCAACCACGCTACTTGCTGCCCCCTCCCCCCGTCCTCCCTCTCCAGCCTTTCCCTTCTCTTCCTCTTCCTCCCTTCAGACATTAGCCCCTGACCATGTCATGGGAATCCTATTAAGATCTGCGTACATCCGACCCATTTTCAACCAGTGAAAAATCACAGCTTCGTCAATGGCACACTGGAGGGAAACCACAGAACCCGGAATTTATTTTTAACCATCTGCAAAAGTGCTTCAAACCCCACGAGGGGGCGGAAAATATTGTAAATCTACTGGTCATCACAGGAAGAGGGGATGAGATGAGGAGAGGAATTGAAAGTGTAAAATCTGGATTTATTATGCATTCAGCGACTTGTAATTTGTATTGGTTAAGTCCAAAAGAAGAAATTGGCATGCCAGTTTGCCCAATAAGAAATTTGCTGGGGCCCTTAATTTTGTTTGACTAAAAGTGCAAGAAGAGAGAGCACCAGACTAAACTCTTTTTTTAAAGGGTTGTTTGCTAACTCATTTACACTGATCCACCCACTCCATCTCCTCAATATCTCACACAGAGGAGTCGCTTCGTGCTACGTGTTTGCGTTCCTGAGCGTGAGGGGACATGGTAATGTGTGCTCAGTGAATATCAGGGTCGATTAGAGAATCTCATCTGGTTGGACTACAGCAGATTAGACAGGCGGAGCAGATACAGGCCGCGGGCTGCTCGTCTGGCGCTCTGACCCACATTGCTCTGATGTACACGTCACTTCCCATTATGCTGACAATTGGATGCCACATCAGCTGAGCAAGTCGTGATCTGCATACCCTTCCCTGCAGGCGAGGCCTCGCTCCCCATAACCTCATGCTGTCATATGCCAACCTTGGCCGTCCTGTCGCCTTGCTACAGGAAGTGTTGGATGAGTCACAGTGAGGCATCACCATCATGGCTCTTGGTCCTGACTGTGTGGGTAGTAGATTTGGCATGGTAGCCGAACGTTGACCTTGATACTAATATATTAATATTTAAGCTTCGGAATGTCAGATCAAATAAAAAAAGGATGTGACAAAGCATCCTCCTTGCTTTATTTTTAGCCAAAAGCTGCATGTAACAAAAGTAATATTATTTAATATATATTTTTAACAGTTTCAGGGTCCTTGGTGGACAGATTGCTTTTCAGCTGCTGTAACTACATCTCCACATGTCTATGCCCTCTGCAAGTGATGCTGAATGGGAGTATAAGCTTTTGGTGAAAGAACATTTTCAAAACATGACTTTGATTTGATCTTTCAATCTGACATTTCAACAAGTACTTGGACCAAAAATACATGTACCACACAGACCGTCACTGATATGCCTGTGCATGCATACTTGTGTATATAAAGCAATAGATGCCTCAGTGGTGGTTCTGCAGCTGGCTGACAGGGACAGGTCTGTTTGCCGGCTGCCTGAAAGATAATTGGCAGCTATGGAGTGAAAAGCGGGCTCAGCAATAGATAAGGACTGTGTGGAAAGCTCCATAATCAGCATGGATTAGCAAATGATAAATCATGAGTTCACACAAGTATGCTGTCACTGCTGGTAGAGCTGGGGAGAGAGAGGTAGAAGAGAGCGGAAGAGAGCAGATATGGAAAGAGGGGGATAGAGCATGTGAGAGGAAGAGAAGAGAGAGAATGGTAGGGAAGATGTGGATGTTTCTGCTGTAATTCAAAAGAAAAACACAATAATACCATCTAGCAGGTCAGCATGAGAGGCAGGCCGAGAGGGGGAAATGAAAAGAGAGGAGAAATTAAAAGCTCTGCCAACACTCAGGCTAATACAATCTTCTGCCTGTCAGATTACCTTCTTTAATCCAGAAAGGTTTAACGCCTCTTAGAAATCTGAAAGGAGACATGAATTCAGCAGAGATTTTCCTCTGCTAGAGAGGAGGAAGGTGCTGGGTAGGAGGGTTAAGTCTCTGAGCAAGTCTCCAAAGCACTGGCCTCGACAACTCTGCAGCATAGTCGTCAAACTGCTATGCAGAGGATCAGCCAATTCAAAACGCTGCAATGTTCGATTCTAGCATCGCCGACTTACACCGCAGTGTTCGTCTAGCGTAGAAAGTCATGCATTTATGCATCTCTAAAAATATTATACATGAGGCTCCATGTGTTTAATACACCACAGAGTGAATGGCTGCATGTATTTTATAAATACAGTAGGACAAAAAGACAAGCTTAACTTTGGCTTAGGCGAAGCTGATCAGGTCAACAGAGCACAAAGCATGGTACAGAGCATTAAGGACAGTTTGTCCCTGATGGTGCAACGTAGCGACGCTCCCCTGTTGCGATGGTGCAGGATTTTTTGTTTGTCACGCAAAAAACTGGGTAATGTGTCTGTGAGGGAATGCCACTCTAGACAAAACATGGAGAGATGATAATGGACTAGTTTTACCGTTTAGTCTAGTAGGTGCAGCAACCTGCCAGTATCATGGGCTCTGAATTTAACTGGAGCTAAAAATGGATGACAGTGTGTTATAGGAAGGTGCATGCATTATCTGTTATTGTCTTTTGTGTGAATGTAACTTTGCATAAGGGGCTGCGACAGGATAATTCTTTTTAGGACGCACTTCAATTTTGATGCCGAAATGAAGGAGCCTCAGAAACATTATTTAGATTGACTAGCTGAGCCTGGCTATAAGGTGGCACAGGCAGCATTTGGGCGAAATAAAGGTTGATTAGTATCCAGGTCGTTCCCGTGCTGGCTGATCCTGCTGGCTCCCACAGAAAAAAGAAATGTGAAAACAGTGATTTCACTCTTCTGCTTCCCTTGCTCTCTGCTATTGCTAAATTTCTCAGTCTCTGGCTTCCCTGCTTTGTGTGTGATGTCGTTGCAAGAGATGGAAGGAGTTTTAAAATGACGATCATGATGATGATGATGATCATGGTGATGGCCTGGTTCTCAGCTCCCTGATATTTATTCCTGCAGTTCGGGGTGCAGAGACTTTGAGCACTGGGATAGTCGAGCAAAATGCTGATCCCTGCGCTCGCTAACCACTATTGCACTGCGCCGACTCGACAGATTAAAAATGTGGATTATGTGCCATAAGCGAGCACTGCATAACCTTTTGTTTGAGTTTCCTTTGCTTGCGTCTGGCAAGATATTTTTGTCGTAATGACTCAATTAGGGCCCTGAGATTCTAACAGAATGCAAGTCCCCGAATAACGAAATATGATAGTTGGAGCGAGGATTTTGGGTGTGGGCTTTGACAATAACAGCGTTCAAAAGGGGCTGCGAGTCTGACCTGGGGATATAAGTCTGTTGAAGATAAAAAGTGGCAGCAGGCTCCAGAGAAATGTCACGGTTAAATCCAGAAGACAACCACAAAGGGCTCTCTCATCCCGCTTTGTTAGAGATCCTCAAAACTGCTGCGAAAAGAGCCCAGGATACATATTCATCAGCCTCAGCGCTCATGACTGAAATGAGCCGACAAAGCTTTGGAGAACAGAGAACTGTGTGACATACAGTGCGGTTCTCTCAGGCATGCCGCAAGAGCGGATAAGTCAACTAGAGCCAGACTGACGTGACGTGATCAAGTGCATCAGCACCAGGTTCAAAGGTGCACAGCAGAGAAAAAGGACGGAGACCGAGAGAAAACACGGGGCAGACAGACAGGCATGTCAATCAGTGCTGAAATGGGTGAGGATATTAACTACTGCAAGAAGAAGATGGAGGGAAAAGGTAAGTCATAAGCTGTGAGGGTGGTGTGTTAGAGAAAACAGCATGTCATCGTCACAAAGAGTCACTGGCTAATGCTGCGGAGCGGGCAGCAAAGATGGGCGCTGGCTCAACCACAGTTAAGGTTGCAAATGAAACCCCTAGAGCCTTGGCAGGATGATCCATGGCACGTGTAGGCAGGGTGTTTCTGGAAAGGCTTGGCACGATGCCTGAAGGAGTCCCTGTGCTGGAGCAGGGCCGGCCTGGACACTGCTGCCTTTACTCAGGTTCAGCTGGTTCAGCTTTTTAATAGTTACAAATCATTTCATGCGTCACAAGATCTAAACCAAAGCTTGTCAAGTTGTGAAAAGTTCTACAAATATTCTGTTGCTTGTAACAAGAGTTTAATGTGTTAGAAATGAAGCTTTGGGGAGTTCTGTACTGCTGCCACTACATCCCCAGATAGAATAAATAATACAGGCCAAATCATAAATTGCTGTTTTCTCTCTCAAGAACTGGATTTGGATTTACCACTAGAATGATCAATACCACAAGTGCTAAAACTACCAGTCAAAAGTTTGGACACATAGGATTTACCATGTTTTCATGAAAAGATATTTGTCTTTAGCTGTGTTACCATCATTGCAAAAGGGTTTTTTAATGATCAGTTATCCTTTTAAATTAATAAAATTGCATTAGCAAACAATGTTCTAATAGAAGACAATACTAAAGTTGATATGTGCTGATATTAGGTCTCTGTACGTTTGTGTAAATATTAAAAAACAGCTCTTTCCTGCTACATTAGTCATTTACAATATTAACAATGTCTACACTGTATTTCTGATACGATAGCCTTTTTTTCTATTTCTACCGTTTTTTTTTTTCGATTTCTATGTGTGTTCAAACTTTTGACTGGTAGTGTATAATTGCTTGGAATAGTACCCAAAATCCTTCACTAAGTCTAATATACAGCTACAGCAGTTCTAAAATAAATATAAACATATATTATGTCTCATGTGGTAAATAACCCAAATACTGGTACTGCTAGACCATCAATGTCCCTTATATTTATCTAACCCTAAAATATTTGTATTTTTTATTTAAAATATTTATCGACTCTTACAATTTGCCGTCATATCACAGACCATTTCACTGTACAAATATGTGACCAAATACGCAGCAGTGTCGCAGCTAAATATAACACTGCGTGACCCCAATCTCATTATAAACTTCTTAAATCAAGCAGATATTAAAATGTCCAATCTGACTTAAACTCTATTTTCTGACTGACACAGCAATTAAGGCATATTTGTTGAATTTGAATTTAGTTTGACCACAAAGATGATCACTCACAGCATGAGTGATTTTAGCGATTTAATCGTTTCGTGCTCTTCCGTTGTCTGTCTCACCATGCCAGCTGATTGTATTATAATCATTTTTAAGAGGGAACATGGGAAAGTATGTGACAGCATATGCTGGAAACCTTCCAGCCTGAGTATTTTTGAACAGGGAATCTGAGTTATGCTGGGAGTGTCAGGTTAACGGTGGCAGAGCATTTGAACTGTCTGAGGAAATAGGCCAATATTAAGAAAGTGTTGGGTCTCCAATGGCAGCAAAGGGTGCTACACATTTCCTTATTATTCTTGTCAAAGCCAGCGAGCTTCTGTGAAATGACCACAATATGAAATGAAAAGTAAAAGACATTTGACATCAGAATTGTTATATTAGGTGGTTTTAATACTGTAACAGGACAGCAGAATTTCAGGGTTTGGATGTTCGGGATTTGGGTGATGGACACACTCACCTTCCAATCCAGGGACTCCTGGATCAGTTTGAGATTGAACATTTTCAGTTCCTGGCTAGAAATTTCCAGATTTTACAAAGCTTAACCTCAACTCTAACAGAGAGAAACAGTGTGCACAACACTGAGATCCCATTCCTGGTGCTCTACTCTTAGTATACATTCCCACATGAACCCAGTCTTAGACAGATTTTAAAACTTAGTCTTTCAACCTTTAACAAGGTTTAATCCTGCCCAGAGACAAACACACACTGCATTCTGGTAACTCTGTAAGCAAGGATCTACTTTCTAAGTCATGTTTTACTCACTTTTTCACACAAGAAATATGTTAAATGCTGTGTCTAATTCATGCTCTTTTAACATAACTAACATGTATGATATACTAAGATTTTGCTGAATTTCATGCATCTGTGTTGTGTTGGCCTTGTTTCAGGCAACACGGATTGTTGGCTGCAGACCAGCCAGCTATGCAGGCAACACGACAGAGAGTACACTGTGTGCTTCTCATTGTCCAACCCCTGGAATGTGCTGACGACGCAGGGTTCACACTGGTTCAGTCACACTGTTGCACTCTTCACTCTGGCCCTTTCGGGCTCTCATGCTCGCCCAGCTATTTTTACACACTATACTTTTGCAAGTTTGTCAGTTATGCAAAGTTTCTGGGGACCACGCCAACAGCGGTATTATCAAGAGCTCTGATACGGAAGTACAGCCACACCTTAAACCGATGAACAGGCCAGCGTGCGTGCAGCGAGTTAACATACATTTCCCATAAGTTCTCCCAAGTGAAGGGAGAGCGGAAGTCAAGTCAGATGAAAAAAGGGGGGGAAAGGAGAAGGGAATATTTCAGAATGAAAAAAGGCTCTGTGTGTCTCGGGCATGCAGCCAATTGGTGCAAGTGCCAAGGAGGAAAGCCACTGAAGCTCAAGCCAGAGGGACTGAAAAAACTATTACTTCCCACCTTGTCTGTGAGTAAAAACAGACCGAAATTAAGAAAATGTGGGAGAATTTCTAGGACTATTGATGCAACACAAAAGATATTGTCCAAAAATATCTGTTACTAATTGTCTATTAAAAATCCTTTGTCCAACATCATGTTAATTTAAAATGAAAATCCTTTTCAAGCAAATTCATCTCTGAGTTTTGAGTTTCTGTTTAGAAGTAAGCACCAGACAGGAACATGAATGTTGATGAAAGGTTGAGAATTCATTTGTGGTAATAATGTTGTCTCCTCCATGGTCACTGAACTGTGTCAAAGCAAGAGAAAGTGAATTGTAACGCTCTCTTCCCAAAGTGATCATTCATTATGCAGGAAGCAGGAGAATGTGGCTTCGTTCTAAGCATCTGTGATGTGTAGAGAACTCACAGAAAATCTGCAGATCCTGTTCTCTCATTTTCCATTTGATTGGCCTAACGGAACACGGATCCTGCAGAACTGTAACAAATCTCGCTACAATGAGTGACATCATATATTCACTACCTTCCTAACAGGTTTCAGTACCTCTTCAAATCAAAACCCCAACCTACATAAAATGTCAAAATACAACATGAAAAGAGGATGCAGAACAAACAAAATACAGTGTTCCAAATCTCTTCTTTTGTGTTTGTGTGGAAGCAGGCAAAATGAGAGAGAAAGACAGAGAGCGAGAGACAGAGAGAGAGAGCATTAATAAAACATGACTGCATGATTTTCCAACCTCAAAGAAGCGAACACAGGAAGGCGAACTCCCAGAGCAGTAGCTGAGGTTCAGTGCAGGGTAAAGGGAACAGTATTCTCTAACTAGCTCAACACTGCAGTGCACTAGTTTAAGCTGTGGGGCACAGCAGTGTTCTCTGATCACACTTGTACCAATTCTCCTCCTTCCACGTGCCAGACTGACGTCGTCTTCTGTCTTCTTATTCATTCCGTGTCTGATTCCCCCTCTATTATTTTTGTTCTTTTTCTTGCTGCAGGCTGAAGGTGAGACAAGCGGCAGCTCCACAGATGCAGATGACAGTTTAGTTAGTAGTTCTGCAAAAGGTGAAGACGATGACAGCAATGTTGTTCACCACTCCTGCAGGGCTATTTAAGGAAACCCAAACCCTTGCATCACTACCTCTCCTCATTCCTGCTGGCTTCTCATCAGCATCATTTGAACCTCCATGCCGACATGGTGGTAACACGCTCTTAGGATGGAATTGGTCAGGACAGGCCATGAGAAAGACACACAGCTATATGTAGCCTGCCTTTCTTGGTGTTAATTCGCATTACAAAGTTAGCATTTTCCATTGTTTTAACCATGTGTTGACAACGACGACAGACATATAAAACACTGACTGGTCTGGTATGATGGTGAGCTTTAAAAAGCCCAAAATATAGTATATGTTTAGATTTGAACTGCAGACATTTTAAATATATGTGGTTTGCATGGGAACCAATGAGCGAGGGACAGGCAAGTGTTTCTGTGATTTTCCACTTCCAATGAGTCAAACTGTGGAGACACAGATATGGTGAAGAATTATGAAAATAAGCGAGTTAGCTTGACTTATGGTACTCGCTGCATGTGTTGATTTTCTCCAACTGTCATTAATCAGACAAAGCAACGATGAGACACAAAGTCCTTCCCGGTGCCCACAGTGAACATTCAACGCTGTCGGTGAGTTTGAGCTCTAACCAAAACCATCGACCGTTGACTGTACCCTGAGGGATACCACAGCACACACAATCGTCTGGAAACAACACGTCATGAAACATTTCAGTTCTGCTCTTGTTCAGAGCAAAACATGTAACCACAGCCTGCACATGAGCTCCAGATCAAACCTGTGCTCAGGTTTCAGTTGGATAGAACCTCTGGGACATGCTTCATCACATCAGCTGTGAAGCCGGAGGACTTCACTATTAAGGCTGCAATAAACATTCATTGCTGTCGGTGGGTTTACATGAGAATAACTCACTGATCAATGAATGCAGACTGCGGTTCAAACACCTCAGTAACCAAACACTTATGGGGACCAACAAGAACAACTGGTGTGGACCAAAAGGCTTGATATAACACGCTACGGAAATGTAGGAAACCAAAAACCAAACCAAAGATTTGCATTAAAACCCTACAGGCTATGTGGCCTGTCTGAGCCCACTCTGAGCTGTGTACTAATGTCACTGTACAGTCACTGACAGTGACATTAAGTTCTGATTTTTCATAGGCAACATTTAACATTTTACATTTACAGTGAAATACGTAAAAACATATTTTCTCACATAACTCAGTGATGTCCTGACATAAAGAAAGTTATGAGTCGATCTATCCAGGTTTGAAGATAAATGCCTCAGAGATTTCCAAAATGATGAAGGTGAAACATTCAAACTTTCAAAAGCCTCATCTCAGTACAGAAATAATGTCTCTGATTAACCAAAGAACATTCTGGTGTTTTACAAGGATTATTTGTCCGGTAGAATGATATTCCAATGGAAACTTCAAAATAAGGGCGGTGTATTATCCATAGTAACAATGAACACTGAATCCATCTCCATAGCGCTGCTCCATGCAGGAACATTAATCTCAGTCGGATATCTCAACGTTTACATAAATAAAAATAAAACCAAAACTATCTGTGTGGCTAAATATGAATATTGGTGAGTGACATTTTGTAATTTGGGTCCTTTAATGTCCTTGGAGCACCATAAAGCGACATCAAAACATACCACATAAGGCCATTTGACTTCTGATATTTCCTTGTATGGTATTTCCTGTGCTCTACTGTGATTAACAGTCAATGTCCAGGTGGCATTCAAGATAGGATTATTGTGTCAATTTTATACTGGTACTACACTGTACACTGCACACTGACTAGAAATGTCCTTACTGTATAATGTTACAGCAGTAATATATTGTAACCTTGGCCAACGTGCAGACAAGATGTTTAGGATGAGATGAATGACCTAATCATCCTACCTTCCAGCATCTGCACTTTCAAACTGTGGATTTGAACAGGAACCAGTAGCGACCAGAAACAAATCAACAAGAATGCGGTATGTATTAGAGACCTGTCAGCGTAATGGAAGAAGCTCGGGATTGTTGGAAATTTTGCATTACTAGTCCAAAAGTTATTTTGAGGGTTGTATTGTTCTATAAAACCTGTTTATATATGTTAAAAACAGTAGCTATGCATGGCATTTGCTTAAAATAAGTAGTCTAAATTAGTTGAATTAGTATTTCATTTAAAATACTTTATTAGAAGATTCATCTCACCAGATATCCAAAGCCAACTTTCACTAAATGAAAATTTTGATGCTTGGCTCCTTCTACATCATACAAATAAATACTATAGTTTGGTTCAAAGCCATAAATACAACATAAAAAATAACGATGGTCCCACAAACTGTCCCACAATATTTTTTGATGCTATAGTTATTGCTAAGTTATTTACACAAAAAGGCTGCTATTCATTCTTAGATTACATTACGGTTTGGTCATGTAGGTCAAACTTCAGGCTAAACAGGAGTAATTGCACTAATAAACTACTTAAACTAAATGTTTCACATGAAACCACCGTTGTTAATTACTGTCACATCCTCACTTATCATCTAAACTTATCAAACATGTACAAAGCACTTCTCCGAACTCCATGATATTCCAGTTATTTCAAGGCCAGAGGAACCCTGTCAAGGACAATATATAT
>JAUBNQ010000028.1:875883-912987 GCA_032353495.1 Ctenopoma kingsleyae
ATATATAATTTTATTTTTTTTTAAAGTGAAACAGTGTGTTCCCACATATCCTAGGGAAATTAATCAGCCTTGTAACCCCATTTAAGTGTGTGATTGGCAGAGATATAGACATATGGAAATAATCTTGAAGTAATTGGCCTAAAAGGTTATGGTAGCATGCTGGGAACTTTCAAACACACTGACATTTTCCAGCCATAGCAGATCCCAAACTCTTTATTTACAGTGGAAACGTATCAGAGGGGACAATGAGAAGCAGCCTCTTGTCTTCATAAGGAGCAAATTAAGAGTAATGACAGTTTCTTCCACATATGCAGACGGTCGACCTCGAGCGCCGGTCATAGGAGGTGTAAAATGAGGTTAATGCAACTATAATTACTGTTTGTTATTGGAAATGTCCATGTTGTTGCACTGTAAGTAGCACCAAACAATTAAAGGATATTGTGGAAAGAGAAATTTTAAAACATAATTTTTAAAATGCATTACTTATTCGCTGTAACTTCTTGTTACAGCGAAACAACCTAGAATTCTATAAATGTAAGCTCCTTAAAGCCTGCAGATTTGTAAACCTCTGGGAAACTGTGATCCATTACTGACTTTAAATGAAGGATTAATCTACAAATAAATATGTGAAATGTCAGCACAGGTTTGCCGCAGCTTTGAGTAAAGCACTATATCTACACACGTCTGTATGCGGCGGATGGATAATGTTTGCTACCTATATGAGGGCCACACAAACGTCTGCTTGTTTATCCCTGTGGAGCTGAGCTTTGTCATCACACTCTGTGAAGTTATAGGCACTGACAGTGGGAACAGCGTGACCCACTTCTCCCTGACCTGGAAACACTCCGCAAGCTGACCCCAAGTCTAACGTCAACGCGGGTTGCATCAAGAGAGAAAAAAAAAGGGATGGTGAATCAAATCTAGGCTAATCATGAATTATTAAAGGCTAAAATGATAAGAAAGTGTGGGGGTCAGCAGCAGCAGCTACCAAACACGCTGCAGCACTCACGCCATGTTTGGAGTGAAAAAGGTTGGGGTACCCATGAGAGAAGAATGAAAAATCAACTGAAAGAAACACGCTACTACTGGTCTTTTCTTCTTTATCTGCTTATCTATACATTGACTTCAGTCAAACACAGCCCTCAGGCTAACAGTTCATTTAAAAGAAGAAACACCAGAAAGGGGAGAACAGAGAGATCCATCAAGTGTTGGACTGCTTTGCTGCGTGTAGCATGTAGGAAAATGAAAACCCGGTGATGTCAAGCGACTTTTGGACACAGGCACATGAAGTTAGCCCAGTTATGTGAGGACAAAGGAAAGGCATGTGCTGGGCTCCAGCCAAGTAGTTCCATATGGGTGTTGAGTTCACTGGGTCCAGGTGGCACGTGGAAGCATATATCTCATAGAAGTCCTTCAGGGATCTACTGCCCCCTTATGGCCTGGTACATGTAATGCTGCAGGAGGCCTGGCCCCATGTGTACTGATTTAGGAGGTGGGGCTCATCAACTGCACTAAAACTGAAACTAAATAGAAATTACCTAATCCAAATAATGGATTGTGTGGCTTCTTTTAATTGAATACCATGATCCACATCAGTTATCTAGATGGAAGGTGAATCTAAAAAAACTAGGGTATATGTAGATATACAATACTTTTTTTATTCCCACGCCTGCTGTGTACATTTCCCAGCAGGTAATCAAGAGATTAAGAAAGATTTAGAAGCTTATTGGACTGAATATGAAACAGCACTTAGAGTCAGTCAGTGACAACAGTAAGGGGTAGTTGTGGAGAGAAAGTGCCATCTCCAGCTAGTAATGATTAACCATGGAACAGAGGTAGTCAGCAAAGAACTCTGATAACTGATGACCCACTCAGCAGCCACTGGGCAGCTGTGTAATGGGACTCAATGGGACGTGGGTGACAGAGCCAGGTCAACGCAGAGGTGACCAGAAGAGCAGCTGTGGAGAGAAACCCATGTCTCGAAACAAGTTACACCGATTGTGAAATGAAACACTGTCTTTATTTAGCTTCAAAATACTTTTGTCATTTATTTATCATAAGCTAATAACAGAAACTAAGAAAAACTGATTAATTTAGGACCAGCTCCCAAAAGACAAATAACAGATTCAAATAGATTTGTGACTGAGGTAACTGGCAGCTTTAGCTTTTACTAACTCCGGAATATTACCCACGTGCACACACAGTGAGCTACAGCATGTGACCACTACACCACATTGTTATACTGCAAATCAATTTTCAATAAATGACCGTCTGCAGCTTTACAAAGTGCAATGGTGCTGGTGTGGGCTAAATTATTTAACAGATGTATGAAGGAAAAAAAATTATCTGAAATATGTCAGTTGACATTAGGACTTCATCTACAGGGATAGTGTTGAAAACAGCTGTTGCAAACACAACTATTTGGCCCCTGACCTGTTTTTTTTGTTCGCTGAAAGGGGGTCTCTCAATTCCCACCCCTGTCAGTGCATTTACAAGCCTGAGGAGCCCAGCCTCAAACTCCCTTGACCCCAGCATCACCCTTGCCCAGTGCATGCACTGAGGCATCCTGGGAGCAGAATATAGCCGAGAGAGAGAGAGAGAGAGAGAGAGAGAGAGAGAGAGAGAGAGAGAGAGAGAGAGAGAGAGAGAGAGAGTGGCTGCGGCCAGGGAGCCCACCTCGTCAATTTTACAACCCAATCAGGCTCTGCCTCATAAATCCACGCCCCCTCCTGCAGCACACAACAATGCCACCTTTCACTGTTTGCACAGGTTTAATAGTTCCTCTCTGGCTTCCTTCCACTTCTTAGCGACCACCTCCTCCTTTCTACTGTCGTAGGTTTATGGAGGGAGTGCTGAGAACGCCCAGGCCGGAGGAGAGCTGCACACAATCCACAATCAGGGCAGCGTGAAGTCACGGCGAGGTCAGCAGTTTCTGAACTGTGTCCAACCTCTGACCCTTTCACGGTGCCACCTGGTGCTGCTATGGAAGCCAAGGGAGTCTCAAGTGAACTTCGCCTGAACCTGGACCTTAACATTGGACCACTGCCTCACCTCTGGCCCTTTGCTCCCAGTTTCCTCTGGACCCGGACTCACAGTTTCTCCCATTTTTACATCTCATATTTTATGTTTACGTTTCATCCACCATGCAGAGACACTCCTGATGGTGGCATTAAAAGTAGGTACTTCTGTTTAAAAGACATGCTCTCTGACAGCTCAGTCGACATGTATTTAAACACTGTGACAGACTTGTTTTTTTTTACTTTCTAGAGCAAGAAATAAATCCATTAACAATGTGTCTTTAAAAAATTAATTTTCACCCTGCTAGTGAAACTATATCACTTATATTTCTGCTGATGGAAGAAGCTGGTTCCATTATTACTGAATTTATACTCCCCTCTAGTGGATTTGACTGGCAATTAAGTAATTAAAATTAGCCGCATCTACTCAACCACTAGATGGAGCACTTTATCTTGTTTATATTCAGTGTCAGAAACTAAAACTGAAAACTGGCAGGACAAAAGTCTGTGTTCTACAACTCCTGTATTTCTGTCACATCAGCTGATAAGTTAAGCGAAAAACTAGCTGAAGTCAGTTAAAGTTTTGTTTGCGAGAAAATACACAGAGCAGACAGACATCCTTAGTTGACATCTTAAAATTAAATGCTCACCCATGTTGTCGTTCTGATCAGACTCCAATGGATGGTCACTGTAAAAGCCTGGGGAGAAAAAAAAAAAGAGCACAGTGTTAGATATTTTTCACAAAGTGAGATCTGGGTACTCGTGCATTAGAGTTAATAACTCAACAAAGTTTCTTCAAGCTTCATATGACAATTTTCACAATACTGAAGATGAGGTGTAGATGTCAATGTTTTGGTGCCTAAGGACCGATATTAGATGGACTCAGACAGGCCCTGCAACCAAATAAGACTTTACCAAGAATCACTGTACATGCATTAATGGGAAGAGGGCAAAGATGTCCTAATGGGGTGTAAGTACTATTTTGCCTACTACTTCAGTTGGAATAAAAATGTACCATTGCTATAAAACTTGCAGTTCTATAGATGCATATCGATTACAGCAACAAATAAAGTCAATGTAATTCATTTCCCTCTTTGTTAAACATATTAACCAAGGCAGCAACTGAGAGAAGAACATCACAGGTGATGCTGGAGACAAATGATCATCCTGCCTGACTGCTCAATGACAGAAAAGCAGCTCACAAGTACAGACCAGTACTTGACTAATAACAGTAGCAATTACTATGTTTCATGTCTTTACTGAACACACCCATCAAACCTTCAGGGAGGTTAGGAAAAGTATGTGAACCCTTGGATTCAATGACCCTACAATCATTTTCTGTAGCTGTGGATCAGACCTGTACAACATTCAGGAGAAACCAATCATCCTTACAAAACTGCTTCATCTCAGACAGATTATTTGGACATCTGCTGTGAACGTCTCTGTGAGATCAGCATCTTTTATGTGGCTACCCAGCAGGGAGGGTCTTCTTTTGTCTGAAGTCTTTCTGTAGTACATTTACTTGGGGGTTTAGGGTCACTGCCCTGATTCATCACCCAGCCTCTTCTGAGCTTCAGCCTGTGGACAACCACCCTGGCAATATACTGTTGGATATCTTGAGATAAATTTCAGAATTCCTTCTCTGGAGGAACTAATATAAACATTTATAGACAGTCTATGAAAACAGTTTGGACAAATCAAAATCTAAACTCGAGATTACTTTGTAATCCTGTTTACCTTTATGAAAGTTATTGTTCATATTAGCAGATGCTTCATGTCAATAGTAAAGTTGAAATGTTTGAGTGCTTTTTACAGTAGTTCTAACCCAAACCAATGTGGTTCAATGTGGTTTCATTGATTGACTCCAGGTTTGCTAACTCCCAACTATGTGATCGTTCTAAAGGGTTCGCTTACCTGTCCTTGCTACTGTATAAAACTAAAATGTAAATAAAATAAAATTCCAAACAGCTTCTTTGGAGTAATTGAAGTAACGAGTGTGGTTAACATATGGTTGGATTACCAACAGAGTGAGCAATTGCAAAGAGGTTGCTCTTTGCAGCAGGTCCCCCAGGGGCCCTGAAGCCCCTGTGGTGATTAGTTAGTAGTAATTGGATTAATTTCTAAATTATTTGTTTAAAGCACATCTGCAGTGCAATGTTGCTTTATTAATAGGCTGACTCATACTTTTGCACAAGTTTCTAATCAAATCTTGACCACAGTGCAGATACGAGATGTAAGACTCCTTGTTGCTCCTGGTTTTGAAAGCAACAGGTAGACTAACTAAAACACAGTTACATATGATCATGTCCATGTCAAAAACATTCATATTTGTTACATTTACAGTAAATACTGAACTGATTAAACTGCATCATGGACAAGAGAGGTGGACCACACCGAGGACTAAATTTGATTTTTAATATAGAGCCTGATATATCATCTGACTACCATCTGGGTCTAACCATCACCCCAGAACAATCTGTTTGCTTCATATTGGTTACCCTCTTGCTGTTTGAGCTTTATTTTATGCCCACGTGCCCCCCCCACCCCGCCCCATGAGCAGCTTGGCCATCTGTGCAGCCGGCGTCTGGAGACACGGCGTCCACTTCTCACTTACACGTCGCCCGGTGAACTCCATCACTCACATTCAGACGAGTGCACAGTGTGGGCTGTCGGCGCGTCAGATCCCCCTATCTTTGTCAGTGTACCACCCTGCTATCAACAGCTGTAGACCCTTGACCCGACACACGCCAGCTGCCCCCCCCTCCTCCTACCTCCATCCCTGCCCTGTAGTCAACAGTGGCATATGCTCTCCCTGGAGCATACACCAACACACACAGACACAAGCTCTGTTTCCGTGCACACGTGCCTTACCCTCCCCTGAACAGACACACACTTATATTGACGTATAACACAAACACACAGGCAGTCAAGCACTTTGTCTGTGAGCATCCCCCAACCCACAATGATACGGAGACTCTGAGATATGCCACAGCTTTAACAAAAACATGACAAGTGAACATCTTTAAGATAATAATGTTTTATAAACTCATTTCACCTTCTATTAAATGGTAAATGGTCTGAACTTTCAGTAGTCTATGTCAGAAAGGTGGGTTGACTGATGGTGCCGTCCTTAAAGTTGCATGGTTAATACAAAATGACAACAGCAATGTTTTATTGCAGCAACACAGTTCTTCTATGGTCTTTAGCTGACAATAGGACTGGTTCCCACTTCAGCCAGTTCACTGCTGTGCGTGCCAATTCTCTTTTCATCTACATGGCACCTCCAAGTTTAGCAATCCATGGTAGTATTCCATTCTTCAATCTGTTTGTCCCTTGTTTTCTTCAGCAACAACCAGTAAACACTTACTCACTACACTCCCCATTAGTCCATGTGGTAGCTGGCCTTCAGGTATCCTGCACACATGGTCAAACCACGTGCCAAAATGCATTCTGCTTCTGGTGGCTGCAGTGTGTAGCATGCTCAAATGAATTAATTCGTAAAGTGAAGCTAGGCTTGTTGTTCTTAGATATTTCACAGACATCACTTTAAACAGTTTTCATTTTGAACTACTTTCCATCAAAACCATGTACCATACAGCAAAGACACTCACATTTATGCATAGCCTCATGTGTACAACTGAGAATCTTTTTATTAGAATTAAATTAAAAATAATACAATTTAGAATTATCTTTTTGACTGGATACAACTAGAGGCTAGTGAGAAAATATTTTGTTCTGTAATGTTGGTGAAATAGCTCATTAAATATTAAAAATATTGAGTTGTGTTCAGGCGGCCACCCAATTCCATTGACACAGGTATAAATTCATCACAGTGAACAACTTGTGTCAGATTGGCCTTATAGGGTAACTCACTGCAAACGTTTGAAATTGCTCCATTACTGGCTAAGAGCAGATGATGTGATTAGCGAGTTTCAAGCCTCTGCATTCCTACTTTCTGCCTGTAACTTAGAAAAACACAAAAATAGTGTCTTTACCACGACATACAATTAGGATATTGGTTAGTAAGTCATCTCATACATCATTGTCCCATTTTCTTTCTGCTGCTTTCTGGTCAGCTCTTAAAAGTGGCATTTCTGGGATCAGGATTAAAACCTTGTCTCAGTCCATATCCAAGACTGCAGTGTTTGCTGATAATGAAACAGCAATGGAGAAGAATGGAGCTCTCCAGTGTGTGGTCTCTGTTGCTAATCCTCATGACTTATTGACCATTATAGCCCGAGGCTGGGAAGGCTTCCAGCAGCCACCAATAGAGCCGGAGCCTGCTCTGCTGTGGCCTATTGTGTGTTGACAAAGAAAGGCTGCATCTTTAACCTTTAACCTCTAAAACCTCTGCAACCTCCACTGCAATCAGCTCCCCATCAAAATAACATACCGCCTCTTGTCCCCTTGTCTTCCCCCTTGTGGATGGAGACATGCTATGCATGCTCAATGTGGCATTAATCAAGTGTCTCAGTACTGTATCAGTATTATTGTATTTATTACTATTTTTATTACTAATTTTTTTCTTCTCTCTTCTTGTCTTTTAACTATTATACTTCACACTGAGTTGACTGCACCTTCAATTTCGTTGGTCCTTTGTAAAAAAGTGACAATGACAATAAAGATTTATCTTATCTTATCTTATGGCAGCTACAGTCCCTTTACAGTCTCAAACAGTATCATTCAGATTCAAAGTATGCCTTAGGTCTAGAGCTGAAACTATCAATTAAGACGTGGATGGACAAATGATAATGTGCAACAATTATTAATTGATTTAATCATATCAATAATGATCTTATTAGTCAATAGCCTTCAGTTTCTGGCTGCAGTAACAGCTAAGAGGACACTACTGACTAGTGTCATTATCAGTTTATACAGTAATTATGTTCACGTTTACTAGCTAATTAACATGGATAAAAATGTGTTGAAGAGTTCTAGATATCTTTATCAAATTCCTTTCAAAGATATTGTACTTACATTTTGAAGTAATAGTGATTTTATAATCATTAGCTACTTGTTTTAATTAATAATTTCACAGATAAAACAAAAATGCCCAACATTATTTACATCCAGCTTAGTTCACTTATTGTTATTTTCTTTTGTATGTAATTCTATAGTAAACTGAATATGTTTTAGGGAACAGTTGATGTCACTTTGGGTGATGAAAAAGTGTTGGGTTTTCCATTATTTCCTGACATTTCTCAGATAATTACTCAAAGAAACAACTAGTAGATTATAGGACAATGACCAGAGTAAGTAGTCAGAAAAAATGTAAGAAGGAATTTGGTTAAATAAAAAAAAAAAAAAAATTAAAAAGAAAATAACCTCAAATCTGCAACTTTAATCCATAACTGTAGATGCAAAATGGTTTTTTTTTTTCCTCAGTAGCTTGTGACACTGATGATCAAATTTTCTGCTTTTCTGATATAAACACCAATTTAAAAAAATGTCATATTCCATGCACAACAGTCAGCTTAAAGTAAACCTAACTCTAGTTGTGTGTGAATTCTTTACAAAAAACACTGTGGTCAACAGATAACCATAATGCTCATAATACAGCGGAAACCACATTCCTTACTAGAAGGTACCATATGGTCGGACCTGCCACAATGTAGATGCTTCAACTAAGATTTACATGCCAGAGATATTGAATGTACACTAAATCCCCCTCCCTCTGAAGTCCTCAACCTGAAGCCATTAGCACTGGTCAGAAATCCCTCCCCAACATTCATGCATCCTCTATCACTGTCCTCACCCCTCTGTCCCAGATGGCCAAGGTTCCGCATGGCCAGTGGAGGGCAACGCCAGCATGTTATCTGAGTAAGTTGGGCTCTATACCTGCCATCCCCACTTATCTCAGCACCTCAACCCACACAGCCACCATCATTCATATGTCATCCTGAAAAGGTCTGCTTTAAAACACCAGGACAGAGATGGGGAAGGGTGACAGAGACGTAGACAGAGGAATCAGTTTCGAGGTTGATTTCAGATGCCTGAGTAATCTGGCTTATTGGCCATGTCGCCACCGAAGTCTTAGCGAGGTCGCACTGTTTCTTTGAACCTCTGAAACCCCCACTGAGCCTCCCTGTTACCATGAATAAACCCATTAGTAGGATATTCCATGTCCCTCTTTTGCCTCTTGCTAATGAAGACACAAGAAATGGCCATGACCACTTCCAAAAGTATCAAAATTGACATTTTAATACGTAAATGTATATATCAATCATTTTGAAATTCATGTGAGTTTGCTTCAAATTGGACAGCTTGGCTTTTGACTAAAAAAATCAATTCAAGTCATATCACAGTTCATATCACTGACTAGAGTCTTTCTCTGCAGAGAATCCTCAATAGGTCTAATTACGTTATTTGACCATGTAATATGGTTTACAAATTCAATTCACTAAATTAGTGAATTGATTGTTGTTTGCTCACAGCATTGGAAAAATACTATTATTGGAAAGATCTACATAAATTTAGAGTTAAATATCTCAACATTAAGCAAATAAAGCCCAAACTATCAGCACTGGTGAATGCCAGTAGGTTTATTCTTCTGTTTTGATGAAAGAAAAGAATTTTTAAGTTAGAGGTTCTGATCACCACCGAAGTGTGTAACAGTACAGGAGCACAAACGTCAACATCTATTGCTAAATTCCCCTTCATGAATACGCTTAACAAGTACATATGTGATGCCAGCTCTCTTCTCAGTCAATCAATCAATCAACCAACCAATGAATCAATCACCTCTCACAACTGTAAGATGGATGAGAGGAACCAGCAGCCACAGATAGGTCATTGTTTTCACTGCAGCAGGACAGAATGAATCCTGTTCTGGCTGAGAGGTCAGAGCTGAGAGGGCTGCTTCACCCCTTGGGCACCACTCGATCCTGCCCCCTGCCTCCAACAGAGACACCCATGCATGACAGCAAGGAGTTTTACTTTGTCTCGGACAGCCTCTAAGGAGCAGATGGGGTTATAACCTGTTAGGAGATGGGAAATGGTGCCACTGTTATGCGACTGCAGCAGGACTGTTGCTGCTGAACCTTCTTCTATCAAAGCCTTATTGTTCCATTATGGGAATGGTCTGCTGAACATAAGTGGTGCCATGTTTCACCTACTTACAATCATTCAGGAACAATTCTATGCACCCCATCTTCAACATGACAGTCTGGGTCCTGATTGCAGTGTGTCTTTAGGTCTACTGGAGGTCAGAGCTTCTCAGGACTCCATGGTAGATATTTCATATGACAGATTGTTAAGGAACTCAAGTGTTTTCTTCACAGGCTGCTCAGTGGTCATTCTTTTGACCTCTACACATGACCCCTGACCTGACTGCGTAGTGCAGTGCAGCACAATGTCTACTCTGTCCTCCCTGCTGCCTAGGGCTGACAAAGTGAACAGCCACTCAAGTTCACAGAGCACAGTGCTTCTTGACCGCTTCCTCAGTTAGGCAGAACGGCCAATTCTAAGATCACTCCTGGTAGTTGCGGACTTCTTCTATTCCACAGCTGCCAACAATAACAATATTCCTGAGTCAGCTGTGCTACTGACGCTGAGCTTAATGTTTTTATGATCTGATCAAATAAGCATATTCTCCAAAATGTTTAAGAATTTCTTATAGGATCCCGATGATACCATCTATGTATGCATCTATCCATTATCTTTACCGCTTATCCTGTTAAGGGTTGCAGGAGGGCTGGAGCCGATCCCAGCTGATAGGGTAAACCATAGACAGGTCGCCAATCTATTACCAGGCCCCAAAGATACTATATAAATCAAACTGTACATCTTCATGGACTAAAATAGGTACATCGAGTGGAAGTAACACACTTCCAGCAATAGTTGGATTCCATAAAGAAACATGGAACTACAACAAATAGCTCACAGCTCATATGCTGAGCAAATAGCTGTAAAACACGTAAAATAATTAACATGCTTAAAAATGTCACAGTGACATAAGATAGGTCAAGTGTTTTAACAAATTAATATGACATCAAGCGTAGATTTTCACCTCCTTTTGTGAAACCACAATTAATAATTAATGGATATTTGAGTTAATTTGATCAACCACTCATAACATAGTTAACTCTTCTTTTTATTTAACACTACAATGCAGCCTTTACAATCAAACAATGGGGTGAAGGCCACTTTTTATAGCCTCTGTGAGTTTTTCATAGTGCAGTCATCAGTGTGTGTTATGTTAACCTAATGAATGTATGTCTTTATCTGTGCTAATCCCAATAGGCAGCGGGGGCGAGGGTCATGCTGTGGCCAGGGGGGCGGGGGCTCCTTCACCGCTGGCTGACATGCTCAAAGGAGCAACTTCCCTTTCATCATACCAGGAGTCAGAGTTTTACTACCTCGCAGAGGCAGCGAGCGTACTGCACTGTGTAAACCCAGGCATACAACGGCCATCTGATAATCATCATCCTACAAAACAAAACAAAAAAAAAGCTAATCCGTGGCATCTGCCTGTGGACTTCTTTTACATCTCAGCTCAGACTACTGTGTAGGCTGTGACTACTGACATAAGCAGTTCAGAAATCAAAAATGAAAAAAAAGACTGGTGACATATGCAAATTCAGGGGCAACTCAGGAGCACTGTTTTCAGCAAACATGGCGGACCAGCTCAAACTCTCCAAAGTCAACAAAACAATACAATTATTTAATGTCATTCCCAGATATCAAGTTAGATGTAGTTATGCACAGGAATTTCATTTTTGTTACTTGTTACTAACTATGCTGAGTAAAATTTAAAAACTGAACTGTACCATAACTCATCTGTAAATTATTATCATTATTATCATTATAACATTATTATAACATTATAATCAGTATAATACCAGATTTTTTTTTACATTTCAACTAGCTAAAGTAAGATCATATACATATCAACTAATGAAATTAAAAGAAATTTCATTTTCCCAGTGTAAAGACATTTTCAACACTGCACTGAATATGTGGATATGTCTTTAAACTAATACAGTTAATATCAGATTCTCAAAAACACCAAATTAATTTTTAAATAACAAACAGACACTGGTTTATTTTGTTTTGTTCAAACTCCCGACCACTAGACGACAGTGTTGTAATTTATGAAAATGCAGATCCCACAGTTCTGACTGCATATACAACTTTTACTCAGATTTTTCACTCACGTAGCTATACAGTATTGAATCATAACCTCTGTATCATGATACGTAGCTTATCACAAGATTCTTGCCAATACACAGCCCTATTAATCAGTAATCTATTTTATTTTCTAGCATAGTAAAACAGCTTTTCTGACATTTTGCAGATTAAATAATTAACTGACAACTTGGATAAATATTAACAGGTTATAGTGATAATGGAAAGCTTTATTAAATGCCATCCTAGCACCCCTACTCTGCCATTTAGTCCTTTCACAACTGAGGTGCATCGCAATATTAAACCTGAACTCAAGTGAGAAATCGTGGGATGTTTGCTGCAAACTGTGCGTTTGTGTGTGTGTGTGTGTGTGTGTGTGCTGAGGTAATGAAAATACTAAGTGTTTAGCAAATTCCTGCTAAAAGAGTCAATGTGAACAGCTCTGTGTGTCTTTTCTGTTGACTGTGAAATAACTGCGGTGCCTGGTGATCGGCTTTGTCTGTAAACTAGTGAGGATGGAAGTCCTGTGCTGCAACAGTTTCCTATCTTCTCAGCATGGACATCTAAACCCCAGCACCTTCTGTTCAGACAAATCACCTGTGAATTTCTTCTCTAAATCAAATTTCCCAGCCTGTCTGGTTTGACTGCTAACAGGAGACCCCGTTCTGTGCTCCCTGATAGAAAGTGTTTTTGAACTCAAACTGCTGAGCTGCTGCTTTATAACCCTGCCGACAACTGCATCCTCCAGCGCTGTAGTTTCACAGGAAAGTCATCCCTACATACCAAGTTCAGTGTTTTACAGCTGCCTGTAAACTCATCCCAAATTCAAACTCAAATTGAAGACATTTATGGCCTCTGGCTGAGCTATGTGTTGAATATCACAGAAGCCTGACAAAAGCAAGACCCACAGAACACCAGCGTCACTGTACCAACTGTCCCCCATATTTACTGTAATACATTCCCCCTCAAAATATGCTTTATGGCAGCCAGCCCTCCCCCACCCTTCCCTGGAGCTCATTAGCAGCTGTGGTAGGATCAAGCCAGCAATCATCTCAGAGAGTCTCACTGCCTTCCCAGCCTTGTAGCTCGGTGGATCAAGTGGAGGTTGTAAATACTTTCCTGGGTTATGTGGAGGTCAGCAGAGAGTAGGCCATTAATGCTTCAAGAGCAACATCCCACTGACCCTGGTCACGGTTCCCATAGCGCTCGCTGCTGCCACCTCCCCCACGTGTCCATCACAGCTCAGCAAAACAACAACAACAACAACAATCACAAGCACAGCCTCAGGGAAGAGCTCTGAGCTGTGTATGACGATGAGAGCAGAGCTAAAAGTCACCAAAGGTCAAGTGATGGAAATGTTTTAGACCTGGAAACAGGGAATTTAAAGGACAGATGTTTAGGTTATGAAAGTGAGGAAACAATTTGTATCGATCATTTGATGAAATGATAACACAAGTATTAATAAGACTAAATAAGCCCATCACCTTTAAACATGACAACAGTCAATTCAGCAGTCGCAAATCATTCTATCCACAGTTCGTTCTATAACTTTGCTCTTCTGGTCACAAGAAACAAGACATATGAAGGATTCCTGGAACATTTTATGACATTTTGTTGATCACACAATTCATCATGAAAATAATCTGAATATCTACTAATGAAAAACTAATGCAAACATTAAATGGGAGCAATCTACCACTGATGCCTTGTACAGAAAGTGAGGGATGATTACACTCATTTACACAGCCTGTACACACACATTTACTGCTTTAATGGATTTCATCAGAAATTAGAAGTCACCTCAAACAGACGACGACAACACACAAGCAAAAAAATAATAAGTTTTTGTCTTTGCACTTTTTTGTTATTATTTTATTTAAAATAAAGAAACTAGAGTTTAGTTAAAATAAAGGATACAAATGTGTTGACCACACTGAGGAAAGAAAAGTACCAGCTATCAGAGTTGCTGATTAAATAAAATGGATTTGTTTATCCTGAGTTCTTGAATCCCCCTACACTTAACATTCATTTCTGAACTTAGAGAAAAAGCTAAGTTTTTATGTATCTGTGCCAAAACTCAGGCGTATTTGAAAATCATGTTAATGAAATGTAGACTTTAATTCAATTTTTAATTAGAATTTCTATTTATTTTGAATTAAAAAAAATCCCATTACCTGATTTTTCTTCTTCCTTTGGAGAGAAAATTGTACTGAGAATGAAAAGTATACTCATGAACTCATTTACAGTGTTCAACAGGATAGTAGATTCTATAATCTAACTAGAAAAATAAATAGTGACTCAGTCTTTAAGTCATAATGTGTCTATACTGACACTGCAGTGCAAAGCGCCTGAATGTCTCACTGATAAAACAAGAGAATGAGATGATCTGAAATTGTGTCGGCACTGAGGTTGTTGCTGTTGCATCACTCGTGGCACATACGTGTGTTGCCTGGGAACAGCAGCATTAAGATGAAGGACAGCACTGCTGCCTCATTCCCAACAAGGTTCTCACCTCATAACGATCCAGTTCTGAATGCTTGCACTCCCTCTGAAATCTACATCAGTCAATGTGTTCTCCAGAGACGAGGAAGAAAGGTTCTAAGCATTACGCTGTCCTTCCTGATACTATTTTTATTCTGCACTAATTGAACTTCAGGAGACAGACCAGATTAATCAGACATTACTTAAATGTTGGAACTCAACAACAACAAGTCCACAAGTCCAGAAATTAAGAATTAAAAGACCATGTGGGAGAAACGGTGAAGTAAAAAAAAGCACTTGCCTAAAAACATACTCCACTACAAGTATCATGAATTCAAATTGGTTAATGTGGATTTGAAATTTGTGATGAAAAGAAAACTAGAACCACGAGTGAGCGAGATTCCTGTTTGCAAAGACAAATGGATGTGAGAAAAAGGATGTGAGAATAGAAAAGACAGTGGAACCCACAGAGAGAAGGATGAGATACTACCACTGCCTAAAATGACATTAAGAAAATCAGATTTGATATTTTCCCTGGTTTTTAGGATGTGGCGTTTAAAGCAAAAGAAATTTAAAAATCTAAAAAGAAATTATTAATTTTTGGGGAAACAAAAACATCTATGAACACGATTAAAAACGAAAAGATTAAATGCTTGAATTAAATCTTGTAATAACTAAAATTGTTTTTTTTTATTATGACTATTTCAGTAGCAACTGGTTACTTTTGTCTTTTCTGTTTTATTCTCTGATGTATTGATTTCAAAAATAATCAATCTTCAGTAAAAACCTTGTGGTAAAAATCATGAAGTTTACTGTCTTATTATTAAATTTGTTCAGCAGGTGAAAAAAAAAGTCTAACTCTAAAAACTATATTTATCTTCAAGTTGTATTATTTTTATTCGTCATTCTAACTAAGCTCAGATGATCAGTTTGTATTTGTGCTGACAAAATATAAAGATCTTCTTTGCTGATCTCTCACATTTCCAGTAGCTAGAGGCCCTCACTCTGGTTCTTTCATTCATCAAAATTAAGTCTTTTTTTAAAAAAAACATCTGCCGTGGAGCATGCTGGGAGATAAATGACTTTGTTTGAAATGCAAATCAGCTTGCGAGAAGAATTATCTTGTCGAATCTTGGAATGTGTTAAGACTCTTCCAATTCATTCCCAACAAGAATCAGAATAATCTGTATTTTATAAAATACTTGTGAAATTCTTTCGTTGAAATCTGAAATCGGGCTCTCTAAATTTGACTTTACCGCTAATTTAAAGCTGCAACAATTAGACAATGAATACATGAGTTAGTAATTGATTCTCTGGCTGCAGCTTCTCAAAGCTGAGGATTTGCTACTAAATATATTTGAACTGTTGAATAAAACAAGAAGACGTCACCTAAACTGTCACTGAAATTCTTTTTGAATTTATTTATAGGCCATTTAACTAAAGAACTGTTTGTGTGTTCAACATATTCTTATAGAAAATAACTCAATATTTAGGAAGAAATTATATTAAACTTTTTGCACTAAAAACATTCAGACATTTTGTTACTGTTATATTGTGTGTGTGTGTGAGTGTGTGTGTGTGCACGCGCGTGTGTGTGTGACAGACATGTGAGGCGCAGCTCTTGTCGCGGTGCTGCTGTTGACACTGATCGACTGATAGTGGAGTGAGTCATGTTAAGAGGAAGAAGAAAACACAACATGATGGATCACATCTGCCTCGTGGCCCCAAACCAGCCCCCCTCCCACCCTCCCGACTCACCACCAGCAGTATCCCCTCCTCCTCTACTGTACTCCTCCTGGATCGTCATTCAAACATCACAGCAGGGGGTGGAGGGGGGTGGTGGATAGGTTGCATCCTGCCTCTGCCCCACCCACTGCCAGCAGTCCCCTTCACCGTGCCCCAAGGGACAGGACAGGACAGACCCCCACCCACCTCCAAAGCCAGAACAGAGGCTGACAAAGCACTTTCTTTTCAGCTCAATGCCCCCGCCATGCCAACCTTGCAAAGCCCCTCCACCCAACCTGTCATCCTCCCGCTCCCTACTCCTGCTTCTTCCTCCAAATTCAATTACATTAAAACAAGTAGTTGGCGGCACAGAGAGCGGGATGGAGGGTGGGGGGAGTGTTGGAGCCAAATTCCTGATCAATTCATAGATCAATGGAAAGTGAGTTTGTTCTTGTGGCACAGGCTGGAAGGAGGACTTGGCTGCTTTGTTTCTAACACTTGTGCCACTAACGGGTTAACCAGCTTTAACATCTGTAACAGTGACAACAGTTAAAAAGATTCATGGTTATTACAATTTCTTCTGCTTTCCAACATGAAATGCTCCACTTTTACAATTTGCTGCCACTGACTGTAAATCTTCACCACTGAAATGCTACAGGAGCGTCTCAATCATCTGAAGATCTATTTTTAAACGCTCTTAATTTGGTAAAGCCACAAATAAACAATATTACTGAAACGGAAAATTAATACAATTTATAAATAAATGTTGACAAACATTAAAAATTATAATTCTTTATGTGTTGTATTTCTGTGTTTATTTGAGCATTTTGTTATGTGTGTGTTTGTTTATAACTCATTATATTTTGACATAAAAAGCAAAAAACGTGTGTGAGAGTGATCTAATATTTTTGAGCTAATCCAACTGAATTCATTTCATTTTCATTTATTTTCAGACTATGTTTAAAAAAAATATTAGTAAGTATATTAAAAAAGATAATTGTCACAGAAGTTAGAAGCAGTGAATGTTTTTGCTTCTATGCAAATACATTCTCATATATTATAATTCATCTTCTCTCTTCATGACTACATTTTATTAATTACATTTTACAGTGCTACTGGATATTATGACAATCAATCCACTGCTGATGCGTGTGCTTAAATGAATGTTTGAGGTTTTTAGTAACACTTTATTTTGATTTAATTGATAAAACGCAGAGCAGGAAGAGTTTAAGGAATTTTAATCTTGGAAACGTCAATCTTCAGTTACTGGCATGGGGGGGGGGGTATGAAAGACTGGCGCCTGGGACAGACGCTGCATGCTGAAAGGCATTGTGAGGCTTACAGTAGTTTGGGCTGCTCTGCATTGAATATGTGGCCTTAAATAATGAAGCGTAGGGAAGGTGACAGAGAGGTGAGGCCTTCGAGCTCCTGCAGGCTGGAGTTAAGTCAGTGTCATCTAGCAGCTACCGTCGACATCAATTTCAAATCTCTCTTCCTTCTTATCGCCTTTTTCTTGCATCTCTTCCATCCTGTGCGCCGTTTGCCTGCAATGCACTGTCGGATTTTTTTTTGGGGGGGGGACTGAAAAGCTGGAATGGCTTCAGGGCGTTTTCCAAGTTCAAAAGTTCACCTTTTACGATCTCCCAGAGCCTGACTGACCACCTCCAAATAAAAACATTCCGACCTCTGTTCTCAGCCCAGCTGCTTTCACACACACACAGAGAGACACACACATACACACACACTCCTCTAGAATGATAAAGACAATTCAATCATTTCACCACTGACGCAAAACAACCAAACCAACCAAACCAACCAAACTCGAAGTGAAGTGTGTCACACAGACCACCTGCAGGCCACGTCACTCCACTTGTTTAGTATTTAACATATGATCATACTGTTGGACTCCTCAGCAGGGATGTTACAGCTGAGGGAGGATCAAATCAAAAAAAACGTGGCCACTGGAGGTGAGGAAAGGTGTGATCCCGCACTGCTGTGTAACACGGTACAGACTCTGATGTGTGTGGAAAAATGCCAGATCACGCTCCGGATCGTTTGCCTACCGTTCACAGACTTGGCGTTGTTTCTCTCCGGGTAGTCGAACCCATTCGTCCTCTTCTCCACCTCCATCCTCCCTGCACGGGCTGATGCCGAATCAGCCCGACGTCGCCTCTCCCCGCCACGGAACCCCCGCACACTGCTGCCGGCGGTGAGACGCTGAGGTGACAGTGACGGTGCTGGTGCTGGTGCTGGTGCTGGTGCAGTCTGGTAGTCGGAGGCGCTGGCGCTGCTGTGTCGCTGTGTGGTAGCTGTACTCAACCTGCACGGATCACTGCTCGCACCGCCGTCCCATGCTCAAACCTCACTGGATCCACACCCCCGGGGTGCTGCGTTCAGGGGCTGTGACGACAGCGTCTTTTACATCCAATTAGAAAACGAACTCAGGGGTTACTAAAGGGAACATTATGTTAAAATATTTAAAAAATGACATGAGTTAAGAAGAAAATTACACAATATGTATCTTAAAAATGAATAAAAATCTATGCTAAATCAACTATGCTATGTGATAGTAATTTAAGTGACGTTAGCATTCAGTGATTCAGTTATTCAAGAATTCAAAAACGTATAATGTTGCTGTTAGTTAGCTGTTAAGGTTAATTATGAGACTGCAGAAGGCGATAACGTTATGTTTGTTTTTGTTCGAGATCTACAAATGGGATGAATTGAGAATTTGTTTCGCAATGCTAAAGGCTAACTACTAGCCTACGTATTAATGAAAACTTGAACTCGACATTTTGTCGTACTGCCTGAATTTCAGTGTCGAAAGCTGCAATCTAAACTTACAGTTAAACTATATATCATATCTATTTATCACATATATCATGTCAAATACTCTTCAGCGTTATACTGTATATAGTAAAGGTATGAAGTTCGGTTGCTCCCACGTCACCTGAAGGTAGCTCAACCACACAACCAAATATTACTCAGATTTCGTTCTGCTGCATTATGGGATTTGGAGTCTCATACCGTTCCGTCGCCGTTTTTCAAAGACAAGCTTAAAACTAATGTTAATAAGGTAGTATCGTTACCTTTTTTAGCTAATATTTGGAAAGCAGAAAACTGGGCTCCACTTTCAACACTAACTGCTAAGTTTCGTTTGTATTTGACCCCAGGGACCATCTCATTCAATGTTTTATTAATCTGGGAAAAAGTACGTTATTATTATTATTATTATTATTACTGTTTTTGTCATAGACTGTAGGTTTTTGTCATTATAGGCTACTAATAAACTAATATTTATTATTATTTTCTAATCAACTAATATTGGTGCACGCCGGTAAATATAATCACTTTCACCAGCTACTGTTTTTGTTCCACAACAAGTCTCTATAATAACAAAGACCTCTGTCATTTTTATTCATGTGATAGAAATGTTTTTATATTTTTCACTTTTGAACTTTTTTTTAAGTTTTCAGCAGAACTGTGAAATGAGTTGACATAAATATTTTCTTCTGTTAGACTTAATTTCTCAGGTGTGTAGCGCCGACATTGACTTTTTTATTGCTACTAACTAAAAGCTCAATTTGTGAAGGAAGAACTGAATGTTGATGATTTTTCACTACTAACAGAAATCAGGTTTTTGAAGTGGTGCTCTCCTTGAATCTGTTCATGAATTTAACTTAACATGTTTGATTTCTTTAGAAACTTCACTTATGAGACACATGTGGAACAAATCGGGACCAGACTCAAACATTCATCAAGTTCAATAATGGTTAAAATACTTTTTCAGTCGAATACTTGTACATTTAGAGCTTAGTAGCCTACTTCAACTTGAGTAAAGAATTTGAAGTGGTAGCTTCTTTGCACTTGTAGTGACGTATTAATTTAAATAAGTGTACTTTTATTTAGTATTGGGTATTGAATTTGTGAACTTCTGCCTCCTCTCAGCAATAGACAGTAGCACGTTTGTTTCATGCAGCGACACCTAGTGGCAACAAGAGGACAGGGCAGCGTCATACAGGATCTTTGATGTAAACTATGAGCCCTTTGTTTGTTACAGCAGAGTCCTTCATCACATCACCGAGATGCTGCTCACCGTTACCAGCATCAGTGAGTGATGAAGATGCTGATGCTGTAGCACCTAATAATCCATCACACAGAGGCCACAACACTCTCACCCTCTCAGTAACAGTGAAGCTGAAACTTCCTCAGCTCGTCTGTGTTAATAATCATTATCGTTATTTATAATATTACACTGATGTCGTACACACACCCCGTCCCACTGAATACTGAGCATAGATCATCTAATGATGGAGCAGCATGTAGTACATAATAGCATACAGCATTATTAATGTGTGTAACATAACTTAGGATGTAAACGTTATTACTGCTTTTGGGACAGATTATGTTTAGTGCTGGATAACCAACCAGGCAGAGCCAGCAACAAGAAATTCAGGATTTCCATGGGCTCCAAACCTCCAGGCTTTACTATGTGTCAGCTAGTGTAAATGAATCTGAGAACATTCATCACTGAAACACAGTGTCAATTGGAAAGATCAGACTGCACACATTAGTGATGCTTTACTGCCTTCAACAGCATGGTGGTGTCAAGACATTTGCTTCCAGTACAGTGGAGGAGGGTAACTAAGTACATTTGCTTAAGTGTTCTACTTAAATACACTTCTGAGTTACGTTTAAGTTTAATTAGTTTAATTTTATCTTATGTTTTCTCCACTACAATCCCAGAGGGAATTATTGTGTTTGTTATTCTGCTGAATGTATTTAGCAGCTTTAGTCAGCTGCATGTTCTAAAGGGCAACTTAGATTGTCAGCTCTTACGGTTCTGTTTTGTGGAGTAAATATTTATGAATGATATTAAACTACTCTGTATTCAAATATTTCTCAGCTTCCAGCTGAAAAACTCACCTGGAGGGGCTTTTCGGTTCAGATGATGTCACCTGGTTGCTCTTACTACTGTAGTCTTGGTTTATGTGCTCCTCCAGAGCTCTTCCGGACTGTAGAATCTGGAGATTTTCATCTAAAGGGAAATTTTAGTGAAGATCAGATCAGAAACCAGGAAACAGCAAACAGTGCCATGACCTTTTCTTGTCACTGTAAGCAGGGGGGACAAATCAACAGCCCGAATTGCTGGTATGTGACTTTTTTGTGTTATATGTTATTCTTGGTAATTGTGGATTTCAAATCACATTTTGAACGGCGGTGTAGTGGTTAGCATTGTCACCTCAGTGCAAGAAGGACAAGGGTTTGAATCCCCGGGTCGGTTTGCATCTTCTCTCCGGGTACTCCGGCTTCCTCCCACCATCCAAAGACATGCATGCAGGTTAATTGGTGACTCTTAATTGTCCGTAGGTGTGGATGGCTGTTTGTCTATATGTCAGCAATGTGATAGACTGGGTCCAGGGTGTACCCCGCCTCTCGCCTGGTGACAGCTGGGATAGGCTCCTGCACTCTGAACCTTACGAGGACAAGCGGTTAAGATGACGGATGGATGGATTTACATTATCAGTTGGTAAAGTAATGATTGGCCAGCAGATGGCGCCAATAGATCTTCTGATTTCAAGTGAGTGTCCTCACACTTAAATTGTGTTCGCAGTTCTTTAAGGGCCACTGAGTTAAACGTGTTTAAAATATATAAATAAATGGTTACGTGTATTTGCACCCCCCCCGCGTCCTCTCCACACTGAACCCACACTGAGTGTGTGTGTTTCTGTGGAAACCCCTCCTATCAGTGAAGGACGGCGGGTGACAGATGATGCGCGCTGTGCGCCCGGCTGAAGTCAGAGCGCGCGGTGGAGACAGGGAGCACATCACAGACACACACAGACACAGACAAACTGGTTGACACTGTCTGATCCTCCCTGTGTGCGTGATGTGGACATGGAGTTAAAATAAACCCGCTGTTTTACCTTATGGAGCGATCGCACTGACTGCTGCTTTGGGTTTGCGAATTTCACGCCAGGACACTGAGAGAAGGGGAAAATGTGGAGGTACGCGAACTTGTTCGCCTGTCTGCTGGTTTTCTGCAAGAGCGCGTCTTCACAGAGCAAGGTAAGAGGAAACTCTCACAACAAGGACTCACTTGACTTTTGTAGGATCTTCGTGCGTTAGTGAAACAAGTGCGTGTTCAGTGCGTTAGTAATCAGTGTCCCACTTCTCTGCTCAGTCTCACCTCCTATCTGCATCACGTTTCGTGTCTTGGTGTCTCCACTTCACACAAATACGTGTCTCGACTAATACCCAACATTTTCTTCAAGTCATACCTTCAATTGTCTGTGTCAAGCTGACAGATGGTTCAGCTCACATGTCATTTTATATGATTCACACTAATCCCCCTCAATAAGAGCTTTTGTGACATGACTAACAATAGGTTTGTGTAATGTTAGGATACCTCCAGTGTTTGCAGGCTTGGTGCCAGCAGAGTGTGGGAGAGATGGCATTCAGTGGGCTTAACAGTAATATCTGGCTGCCTGTGTTTGTACAGCTGCTGGACTTCAGTAACCCCCTTACTCTCCCTCAGCCTAATCCAGCTCCACACACACACACATACACACACACGCGCGTTCAAGTATGGAGTGTGACTGTCAACAACTGTCTGCTCTGGATACAACCAGAGACACAAAATCAGCAGCAGTGTAGGTCATTGAAGGAAGAGAAGTAAAAGCATCCCGTAGTAGTAGTAGTGATGGGAGTAGTATTTACTGTAGTAGCGTTGTTTAGAACAACAGCAGTAGAAGTAGCCTGTAACAGCTTAAGTTCAAATGAAGTGACAGCTTCATGCTCCAGCGTGCAGCGGGGTTGTTCCAACTTTGTGTCAACAGCTTGTGTTTGTCCCTTTCCTGTTTCAATATGACAATGACCTTATGCACAAAGCTCCATGGAAATGAAAAGACATGCTTTTCCCAACATGGTGTGAAAGAGCTTGAGTTGGCCCGCGCAGAGCCCTGACCTCAACCCCATCCAACACCAAGAACTGGAACATCGACTGCAAGCCAGGTCGTGTTATAACAACTGAGAGCTGACGGCCTGGGAGCAGGTGGAGGGTAGTAAAGTAGGGACAAAGAATGTGGAGCAGAGTGGATTGATGTGGAGTTTTACTGCTGACTTGCATCCCAAAGTGCAGTGTTGAATGAAATCTCTTAATAATTCTTATGATGTCAGTGAATTGAGGACGGTCATGTGTGTCTTTCCATCAGGAGACAACCAGTCATTAGTGACAGACAAAGCTCATTCAGAAGAGGGTGTAGAGGGCACTACAGGGTGGTGAAGGATCCCGAGCATGCACCTGCTTCATGTTGTAAACACATCTGGTGCAAGGCCAACTGAGGGCTAGACAGAAGACAGCAGACAGAGATGATCAGTCACAGGGAAACAGCACTCTGGAGCAGCAGAGACACAGTTTGATTGAGTATGTATGCACTTACAGGTGATGTGTGCTGTCTTCAGCCGTTTACCCCAGAAGCTGTTGGGAATCACAAGCAGTAAAACCTTTTTCAAACTAAGACAGTAAGTGTTTTTACATGCACGTGTGAATTTATGTGATTTCTATCCACTACCATTGCACCATGAGTAGGAGTTGAGTCACTGAGGAAAACTGCTGGTGGCTTTATTTTAAATTTATTTTTCAAACATTTTAGGAGTCACATTATTTTTAATTTTTTTTGCTTTTACTGATGTGCCCACTTTTCCAGTTTAATTTAAATACCTGCTCAAATTCAAAATGTGCACAAAACAGCTGGTTGAAAATCTACCTACTGACCTGGTGCCAGTGTGACCCTTCACATGAGCAGACATTAGTCAAGTCTGAGTTTACGTGGTGCAAAAAGGTCAGTATTGATCCTGTATTACAGGTCTTTCTCTTCCCACGATATTGATCCTTGAACATTACTTAAACTAATTAACAGCTCCACCACTTGATGCATGGAAGACTACCTCCTGTAAATGAAACCATGTACTTTATCATTTGTATCATTTTTATTTCTGTAGTTAAAAACCTCTAGTGGTCAAAGCAGTTGTGACACAAGTAGAGGAGAAAGTTGGTGATGTATTTATGGGTCAGAAAACACGACAAGACTTTCCCACAGAGACCGAGGTTTGGTTCCACAGTGAAACGTCTCTTTTAACCCGAGCCACCATCTATGTACTAAACCTAACCAAGTTGTTTTTTTGCCTCAATATAACCAAACCATGATGTTTCATAATCATAACCACAATTATGTTTATCATTGTTTCCATGACAGCAATGGTCCGGTACACCAGCTGTTGTAGGGATGCTATTTCAAGAGACTGCGGTTTGTGTGAGAGGGTAGGGACGAGAGACCTATTTAATCGTTTAGGTTGGAGGACTTGTTGATGTGTGGGCCCCAAAACCCCAGTGCAGAATGTTCAGACTACACTTTATAAATAAACTATAATAAAGAGGTTCATAGGAAATTATAGTCAGAAACATAAAAATAAAAAAAAAACTGGATGCACTTGCAGTCCACTGTGCCATAAAAGTCCTTTCACAAATCATTGCTACACAGCCCTGTTTTTATTACAGGATTATTTACGGTAGCTGCGTTCCCACAGTTGTGCATTTAAAAGGATCGTTGGCCTTTTTTTCCTCTCTGACTTTCATGTCTTCACATACTTTCGACCCTTTTCTCCCTCTGTGCATCCCTATCCCTTAATCCTTGACAACAAGATTTATGATACCAGATAAGTTTTAAATTTCGCTTGTGACTGTCTGCTGTACTGATTCCATAAGGCCCCTGTAAAATCTCATGAAATCATCCTCACCCACAGTCTCCCTGTGGACCTTGGACCTTTAACAGATCTGGACTCATTTTGCTGTGTAATCTGTCTACAAATGTATGGATGAGTAAATCCATGAATAGCGTAAAGTCATTCTTTTAAAAAAGTCAGCTTGAAACCCTCATATCCCCCCTGTGCATACGTGGTGCTCATTCACCAATGTCATACAAGCGGTTATGAGTTTGAGCTTCTTTATGTGACATATTTCTATCAGGAATGAAGGGGGACAAACAACAGATGTCCCCATGACTTGCATGCTGTGATGTTAATGGGACCAGTTTCGTCATGTTGGAAGTTCTAGCACATTTTATCCAAGAATTAGACAATTTTACAGAACATGAATTACATCCAGTTCAAAAATTCAGCGTCTGACGTGTAGTAACACAAAGTAAGGGTGTGGAGGCTGGAATGGATTTGGATGGGTGTGTAGCACATCTTATTTTTGTGCAAGAAACTGCAAACTTCCTAACCTTAAAGGAATAGTTTGAGATTCTGGGGAAAATACTCATTTTCCCTTTCACCATGAGTTAAAGACTGGAAACAACATAAGAACAAACTGAAAAAATAAGACTTTGTGGGGTTGCATGGGCAGCGAGTGTGTACTGTTTGGTGACCAGCTGCTGCGACTTTGTGGTTATTCTGACTGTGCTGGTTGCTTGTATACCTCACGATTAATTAATTAATCTAGCTAAGAAGTAGGATTTTATTATTTTAGCCAGTGCTGTTTCTGCGTGTTTTCAGTGCTTTTTGTGACTGTTTTAGCCTAAAATACCTGATTTCGTTGCAACATCAACAATCCTGAATGTTGAGATGCATGTTACAAGGTTTTTAGACCTTTTGTTTTTCTAAATATTTCTTATTTTTTCGACTTAAGAGAGCCTAAAATTTGCCTTTGTGTGTGTGTTTTTCTGCATAGTTTTAGCAAGGGCTCATCAGGTACGAGGCATTCAGGGACAGTACAGAGTCTGGGTCAGATTTGCTGAAGACTTGCAGTGATTGTACAAAATTGCAGTGTTGTGCAGAATTCACAGGGCTGGTTGAATTTGTGCCAGTTGTGTTAATTGCAATTGCAACGTTGTTAGTCCTGGAGGGACTGTCACCAGACACACATTAATAATTAGTGCAGTCTCTCTTTATGTTTATGACTGGATTATATTATTATTCTAATATTATATTATTATTAGTATGTGGATTTCACTTGGGAGCAATTTTGACAGCTTGACTGGTGTATGTGTGTTTTCAGAGAATTTTTAAACTGTGAAGTAACTGAAAGATTTGAATGTTGGGATACAAATCAAATGTGGAAATGTGTTGTTTTCCAGTTTTTGTTAGTATTTGTTAATAACCCTGTTTCTAAAAAAAATTGGGTCGCTGTGTAAAATGCAATGATGAATCCAAATCAGAGAATGAAATGAAATGAAAATATATATCCTCTCCTCTATATATACATCTTTATATATATAATTCAAAAGCCAACATCTGTGATGTCATGGCCATGGAATAGTGTTGCTGTTGCCAAATTCACAATGAGCAGTATTTCTAAGAAACATTTGTCTTTTTCTCCATTTGTTTCTCATTTTTGTGTTATCATGGTCTGCACAGCTGTGAAAAGTTCACAGAGTATATGAACACATAAACAAACCCAGCAGGAATGTAGAGGTGTACCCCCAAAAGCAGTGAGTGCTTGAAACACTCTGTGTTCAGCTAATTAACATCCCCGTGCTAATGCCAGCGTTTTTGTTTCAAGTCTGAGCCCCGACCTCATGGTTCATCTCCAGACTGAAGGCCTTAATAGGAGCTCCCCCTTTGTAATCTTTAAAGTGGCACAGTAAGACTGTTTATCTCAAGCACTGCTAATTAGATTCAAAATCTGATCGACTCTTTGGTCTGGAATGTGGACCTTGGTTTGGCCTTGAGTGCCTTTGACAGATGATGCGAATCTTAAAGGAACAGTCTGTCATTGAAAATCACAAGCTTCATAGGCTTTTTAGTCTGATTAGAACTGGTGTTTATGGGAACACAGTTCAAAAGTAAAGAGTGGGAGGTTGAATTATTTGCAGGTAGTAACAGGAATCGTAGCATAAGTGGTTGTGTTTGAAGGTTGGAACATACAACCGGACATTTGAGCTTTGCCACAGGATACCTGCACGGCTCACTGTTCACTATACAGTTGTCCTAGTGATTACCAGCTGGCAAAGCACTAAAGGAAGAGGATATCCTTGTTTATTTGGTCCTGGCTGCAGATATAACAGGCCAGTGCTGCAGAAACACTGACTAATTCTTAGTCAATGAATGCAGCAGCCGTTGTGTAATACATCTTGTGTTTTTACCAATGCTGAGCACAACTGGGGCTTCAGGTCATCACTGTCAGGGCATGTTTTCCATTAAAGGCTGCAGCAGGTGATCTAATAGAGCTCGCTGCGGCATGCAGGTTCTTCTCCTCCCATTGCGCAGACATGAGTTCATGTTTGAGCCGTGTTCTTTATGACCTGAAACTTGACAGCACTTGAGAGGTCAAAGCCAAAGACTCAAAGCTTAAAGCATGCGTTAAATACTTGGTACTCTTAATTATTAGCGCTCTTAATTGTGTTGCCTGTTTTCATGCTGGTAGGTCAGCTTAGCATGAGATGCTGGATGGTTAGTTAGGCATGTCAGCACATATGATTTGACAGGAGGAGGAGGCAACTGCTCTGATAGGCAGAATGATTCCGATGTTGCACGATAAGCTGGTGCCAAATCTTTCTTATGCAGTAAAGCCTCCAAAGTAATGTTTTGGTCCTTCTTGACTAAGTTCCAAAGTGAATCTGATGGAATTTATCTGAATTCTCTCACTTAAACTGATGTTGCTATGCAGCAGTGTTCGGCTGGGGTTGAACAATGCCGCCCAGCAGGGCCCAAGTCATAGTCTCTGGTAAAGAAGTTTAATCTGCTAATCCACTCTGTTTTCATGTGGCTGTAGCATTTGTCAACCTGCTGCCTTTTCACTTAACATGGATCAGGATTGGTCCGACTCTGCACGCAGGAGTCTTGTCCCGTATCAGGCCCACTTGTAGTATGTCTGCAGTAAAGGAGGGTAAAGCACACACCCCTCCGCATCTTCCCCTAATACTCAGCCTGCATTCCTTAACTAATGAGCCCCCACCTCCTCCACCACTTCTCCCCCCTACCTTCACTAAGCCTGGTACTGCACTGCCAAACAACATCCAAATTGTAATTAGGGAAAGCCATTAAATAATATAAAACCATGAGACACAGAAATGAACCAGAAAGCCATGGTGCTAACTGCCAGTTATGTCTTCTTTTATAAAACCCTCAGCATCTGGTAAAAGCCCACATATTTCAGACTCTATAGGATGCATGCTTTACATTATCAGTTTACAGTATCCAATTCCTGGTTGAGATGGACCTGATGACATCATCATCATATTTTACAGGCTAGCTACTCCTACCGATCACTAGTAAACTGATTTTTATTTAAAGTCAATAATGATCATTACAGCTAACCTTATGTTTGCCTTATATGTGTCTTCATACAGTTTAAATTGTACCTCCAAGCCTCAGTCATATGAGGACAGGACTACAACATATTAATGAAAAATCTTTGTGAAGTGATACCAGATGTGTTTATGGAAGTCCTTAAATCTCACTAGGGACAGATGACAGCCCAAACCTCATGATCCAACAATTGTGACTCTAAATAATGGGAGCTTAGCTCCCCGTCAGTAGGATGCACTCAGTCTGAAAACTATAGATAACAATATGACTGTAACAGATTGTCCTACAGCTCACATATCTGCTCTGTGGAGATGGGATCAAAAGTGCTTAGGTATTTCTGACAAACCCTGTACCATCCTTTGAGGGTCTGATTCCTCAGTCTATAGGAAATCTTTTGGTGATAGGATCCTGCAAGTGAACAGATTTTGGTTTTCAGATTAATCATCAAATGAATAATTGCAGAGTGGGTCTGCATGATCTGTTAGTTCTCCTTTTGATCTGCATTATTAACTTTACTGTATAATCTAAGAGAGGAGAGGATCCCTTTTCTTATGGCTCTTATGGGAATATTCAGTTTATTTCTACAAACTATATAGTTTGAGTTCACTACATTAAAGTGCCAACTTCATTTGAGCTATTGGAGACTTGGCTACTGGATGTTTCTTGTGCAGCCATGTGTCATCTGAACATTAGTTTATGTATGAAAGAGCTCACACCTGCCTAAAAGCTGTGTATTTATTAAGAGTCATACAGATTGATTATATGCAAGGAGTGAAGCTGCATTTTGCAGAGAGACAACCAAGAACCGTGTCTACTATGTCTGCCCTGTCTCTGTCCTTTAACTTTTTTAAGTTTATGGACTGCACCCAGTACAGATTAGAGTCCTGTTAGGTCTTCACATCTTTTTGTGGAATTGTGCCATCTTTTTTAGTCAAAACACACCTTTACTCCAATCAGCTGAAGACACAACTGATGCAAAACCATTTTAGCTACGAGGCTTCAGTCTCTGGAACTAGCTGACCCTTCACTGTGAAATGGTGAAAGATGGAATTTAATAGACAATCTGGAGGAAGTTCTCAGCAGCCATCAGTCTGCCAACTCACCATCACCACCTGAACATTTGATCAAATGTGTAGTAAATCTGTGTACTTGAATTCTTGTGTGAAAGGTATCGCCTCTGGATGCCAGCTTTCACTTGAGCTGTATCTTGCTCATGCTGCCATGCCGTCCATCCTGCCTGACAAAGCTCTGTCATCATCCACAGCAGTCAAAGACCAATCTGGTGATGCAGACGTCTTATGAGTTACTGTATGACTCAAAGGCTTTTCTCGGAGTCACACAGGCTACCATTCAAAGGAGGGGAAGCATGGTTAGGAAGCATGGCTACTTTTCAGGGTCACTTTGCTTCCTTTGTTTTTCTTCCCCTACAATAAGAAAAAGATTTATTATCCACAGAATTCCAGTGGGGTTAGACTAATGGAAGAACTCACCACTGGAGGAAGAACAGCACAGCTCAGCATACAATATAGCATCAATACTGCTGCTGTTTATGGGGCAGGATAAATGTAGTAGATAGATATGTACAGTATGTGCAAACATAAACCAAAGACTTAAAAAAACACCTTTTTCTTTGGATTCTAAGATCTTTGGGGAGACAGAACCTGTGCGGATGACATCAGAAGGCTCAGACTGTCGCTGTAAGTGCATCATGCGCCCTCTAAGCAAGGATGCTTGCCTGCGGCTGAGGAGCGGCAGCGTACGCGTGGAGGACTTCTACACGGTGGAGACGGTCAGCTCCGGATCAGACTGTAAGTGCTCGTGCACGGCCCCGCCGTCCTCCCTCAACCCCTGTGAGAATGAGTGGAAGATGGAGAAGCTGAAGAAACAGGCTCCAGAGTTACTAAAGGTGAGGAGGTGAAAACATCATATGTAGAATATTTCATTATGTTTCAGTTGATTCTGATGGTGTCTGGTTTTGCTTTTGGACTTAAGGTCAAGGAATTGCCAAAATCAGAGGCACAGATTAACAGCAGTCTGACCAGCAGTTATCATTGCTTAGCTTTGTTTTATATGGCAATAAAGAATATATCTAATACTAGTTTGTATTTTTAAACAGTGCAGGGCAGGAAGAAACAATTAGAAGACATCACTGGGATTTAGGAACTTTTAGCAGTCAGTGAAATGGCCTCATTTGTGAACACGTCAGCATGCACTGCACGTACCTAGGCTGGGGAGGCTTGATATGGACCATATGAAACAAAAAGGCAGTTGTCCAGATGTTTGGCCTGACTGTACTTTAAACCATACATTAATCCAATAAATCACTGAAGAAAACAACTACATTCAGAAGGTTCTAATTAATCAAGATGGTCTCAGAATGAACCCTGAGCTGAAAGCACAAAGCTCAAGTGTGGGTGTCAATAGTGTTAATCAGAGCAAATAGTCTGGTAGGGCACTTAAGCTATTACTGCAGATCAGGAGCGGCTCATAAAACTGTCAGGTTTGTGTTCAGGATGATAAACGACGCACATTTTTTTTCTTTTATGGCATAAATGACCAGCTCCAATCCATGGTGGACCTTCTTGAGGGAACCCTTTACAGCATGGATCTAATGAAAGTCCACTCCTACATCAACAAGGTGGTGTCGCAGATGAACACTCTGGAGGAGGTAGGTAAAAACGCACACGCGTGTTCGTACACTCAAATGGTTGGTACTTAGAATAGACTTACATGACTTATAGGTGGTGTTATTTAATGAATAATAATCACTGTGATGATTATAATACTATGTTGTAGACAATCAAGACAAACTTAACGCGAGAGAACGAATTTGTCCGGGACAGCATGATGAGTCTGACCAACCAATTTAAGAGATATGAGAACTATTCCAACATCATGATGAGCATCAAGAAGGAGATCTCCAGCCTCAGCCTGCAGCTGCTTCAGAAAGACTCCTCTGAGAGCAAAGCCCAGGTACGTGCCACAAAAGGAATTAACAACACTTAAGGTACAAAATAGCCGAAGAGGCAAAAGTGGAGCTTTTTTTCAACTGTCTGAACTTCCAGACAGGGGAAGCCTGAAATGTGTTGTTCAAAGAGAACTTTTCTCTTGGCATTAGTTAGATGAGCAATATTCTAATCTTAAGATAGCTAAAAACCAGGCGATGATTAGTTTAGAACTATTTATATAAGAGGTTCCAGGAAATGTTTAGCCTCTACCAAGATGCTCTGGAGAGAGGAAGGCTTCCTGAAAGCATGAGGTCACATGTTATCTCTCCACTCCATACCCTGTTACTACAAAACAAAAGCAAACAACTCCAGAACTGTGGTAAGTTTCTGCTCCGTGACGGCTTCTGTTTCCTTCACTTTATCCTTTACTGTCCAGCAGCAGCTTTGAAGCTGTATTTAATGATGGGTCAGGTTCTGTATTAACAGGTTGAGTCAGTTACAGGATTCACTTAGGGATAATTGTAGGTAACGGATCGCTTCATGTTGAGTTTTACCTGTCTGCCGCTGCACCAGCGATGTGTGAAATTACGCACAGGCCTCTCTCAAATCAGACGCGGTGTGATTAATACAAGTGTTTAACTAACTGCACGAAAAAGATCCAACATTCTACAAAGTTCATATGAGCAGTTCATTCATCACATAGAACAGCAGTACTGATGTTTCTGCACAGGTCTCAGAATTACACTCATTTGGACGATTCCATTGGTCATTTTTGTCACTCTCAAGTTGTACTTTGATGCATATATCAATCTGTAGCAGTTTCTTAGTAAGTAAATGGTAGGAAGCAGAAAGAGGCCACACTTAAAATAATTAAGAACTGTTTTTGATTTTGGAGAGGCTTTAATTACCCTGCCTGGTGCTCTGAATCAGTTCCAACACCGTTTTAAGTCATTTTGGTCAATATCAGCATCAGGATAAACACTCTTATAAACTCTACTACTACACTGGGGCACAAACAAGGCTGTTTGGTGCCTGGAATTCTGCCAAAAAAAAACTTGTGCTCAAGGAAAAATTGTGTTCGCCCTAGTGCTGGCAGTGTGCCTCTGGCAAAACAGAGCCCATTGTTTTGTATTGTGGACACTGACTTGCATTAGGACTGAGATTTGACTCAAACAGTTCCCATTTTGTTTTGTCTATAACTCAGTTTAAGTGCTCTTGACAACTGTCCCTCTGTTAGTAGAGCTAGAACAGCTATGCTTTTGGAGTAGTAGCAGTAGTAGCAGGTGCAGTAGTGTGTCAGCAGCAGTGTTAACAGTAGCAACACTGGTCACATTATTAACACAAGTAGTAATTATAGAAGTATGAGTATATGCATAATATTTATGATAATATATGTTTCACGGTACACAAAGTAAATGCACTTGTTCATAAGCACAGTGAACATTTAAACAAATCAACATTATGCAGTGTCCTAACATTGCCTGAATGTTCATTTTACAGGACACTAATGATGAGAAAATCAACGTGGCCGTGAAATTACCCAACAAAAAGACCCCTGGAGCCAAACCCCCTCCCAAACCACCCAAAGAAAAAGTTGTAAAGCCCAAGAAAGAGGTCATTAAACCTGGGAAGCTGGTCAAGCCTGACCCTACTGCCAAAGCCAAAGTGGTTGGCAACCAACCCGGTGTGGTGAGGGGTATCACATACTACAAGGCTGCCAAGACTGACGAGGATGAGCACAGAGGAGGTGAGAACTTTCAGGTTGGCTGGGACACAAATTCTCTCCCAGTGTAGTGGTGTGTTCATAGGAAGCCATTCTCTCTGAGCTGAACAACACAGTCTGCTCACACTTCATCTGAGTTTACACTCCCATCTGTGTGCGATCATCTGTGTGTGATCCACTGTGGGTGCTGAAAATGATCCAAATGAGTTTCTTTGCTGGATCAGGATCAGCCAGGTGCCCTGGCTTGGTATGGCTTACAATTTTTATTTGAAGGTCTTCATTTCCAATAGAGGACAGTATTACGTTTTCCTGAGAATTTAAGTTTTACACACATGTGATATAAGGCCATGGGCTCCTGTATTGTATTGAAAACTTAACCCTGAAGCAAAGGTAATAAGACAGGAAACTGTAACAGTGTGGTACACAAGATCCCCTCAATATAAGATTTACTGGTCTGGTATCTGGTCTGGTCAGTACAGGTTTTTATTTTGAAATACTTTATTGAGCCCATGGGGAAATAGTTTTTGTGGAAGCTGCTATTCAAGGCGCTACTACTACTTTCATATGTGGTCATGAGGAATGAGGATCAAACCACCCTCTGGTTTGTGAACAAGTCCCTGTAACAGCTGGACCACAGCTGCCTTGTAGCCAGAGCTGCACCCTTGTAACCTTACTGGTGCACATTCATTGAGCAGGAAACCTAATGTTTTATTGACAAAGTAGAAGAAGGACCTGATGGAACACAGTCTCAACAGAGTGCTGCCATGTCCATGACATGCCTCAGCTTCACTCTGCACAACAATGTGTGTGGACCTTCACCAATGCAGAGAAAACATTTCCTGACTCCTTCCAATCCTCTTTAAGTCTAGTTGAATGAATAGGTATGCTGCGTTTGCTTAGGGCACACGTACATAATGCTGTCAGACCATGTGTTCTGCCATGTATGTGAACCTCAGTGAGGGCAGCTACCCTTGTCAAATCACTGACATCATTTGGCTGCATTTCCATAATCTCTGGCAAAAGGCAGGATGCAGAAACCCTTGGTAATCCCAGGAAGGTTGATGCAGCTTCACGTTTCTTTCTAGAGTGCTTCTTTTCAAATTTTGATACAATCAACACCACCAGACATTTCCACTGTCCATCTGACATGAACTCAAGCCCAGAGCAATTGGTAGTGTTTCTGCACAGAATTGATGTTGATGTGTGCTATATCAGACACTTCACGATTAAACCATACATTATACATTTTTACATGATGAAATACTTAAATAGTTATTCAATACTTCAACAGAGGTTTTCCCCAGTTAGATTTCTCCCAGGGAGCAAATGTGCAGGCAGTTGAATGAGGGAGGCTGCCTCGCCTAAAGTCTGACTTAAAGTGAAACAAACACAAAAGTGCCTAAATAAGTCACTTTCCACCACAAGTTTATTTTATTCAGACAGTTCTGTGCATCAGCTCTGTCTCTCTCCAATCTCTTTTCCTCCCCCAGCACAGCCACTCTGCAGCTACACAAACCCTGAAAAAAAAGAAAGTCACAAAGCAGTGTTTTCAGTCTCCATACAGTTAAAATCTGTGAGCTGTTTCCAAAATAAGTCTGAGATGTATGAGAAAGATGGCATGTATGTAAACTCTGTCCTCCAACTACTCAAGAAAGCTTCTTTCTCTGAGTAACCTGCTTACTTAAGTACATGTAACCACAGTCAGAGACAGAAGGATTGTTATTGCACTAATAAATGCTGGTGTCTGCAACAACCAATAAATTGTTATTCAGAACTATTTTTCTATATGTCTCGATGCATTTGATTCTGAATCAAATTTCTAGGATATTTTTCTATATCTTCATAAATCTCATTATCGCAAATGTGAGCATATAACACCCACACCTTGGGTTCAGTTTTCCAAAGTACATCTGTGACTAAATTCTTGCAATGCATTGCTTTGGGAATTATTCTTTCTGAGCTGACTGGCGCTTCTCTTGTGAAGTTTGGCACGAAGTGGTGAGCCATGAGCCTTCTTTGCTTTTAAAGATTTGGCCTTTGGCATTTGTTCCTTTTACACCCAGTCATTAACCTGCTAATTTTGGAATCATCCAAATAAAGGTTCAAGTGAACAAATCACAGATGATAGTTTGTATTGCATTTTAGAAAAAGACAACTGACTATTGAAACTACTGCAGTTTTAGCCATTGGGGAACTTTGCATAAGTCCTTTTAAAGGCTCAAGACAGTATATCACAGTGCAATAAATAAATCTGTGCAGATTGATTTAAATTGACTTGAATGCAACTTGACAATGATAAAAGTGAATATAATGTTCCTTTGTTCATTTGCAAACAACCTTAAAGAAGGAGGACATATGGGCTAAAGCATGCAAAAACCCTGGCAAAAACAATTGAAACATTTGCATCGCCATATCAAATTATTTTAAAGGGGCCTTTGATCTCTATAGTAATAAAATAACCAAATTATTACAATATGTGTTCAATCTGCTTTAGTGAAAACATATGACTGTCATGTCCGTTAACAATAAACTGATGTCCTCTTCCGTGTACTCTCCACTTAAGAGTCATTACACTAACCTGAAACACTGAAGCAACCTGAAATAGAATGGCTGTAACAAATTAGTTTCTTTAGTGTGGTTTGGAAATTAGTCTGACATTTTAATTACAGGTACCACTATAAACATCTTTATAGACTTAATGTCTTTCTGAAACCTCCTACTGTTAATTGTAAAGGTTTTCTCTGAATACTCCAGCCCTTATTGGGTCCATGTGTTCAGAGTATGCGTGTCAGGAAGATGCACTGCTTATGCAGCAGTGCTGTAATCTCCCCACATCTGTCTCGCAGCACAGGATGTCAGAGTACGAGGACCAGAAGGAGAACAGCCTCAATCTGCTAAGACTGTCTTTGATTCAGTCCTCTGTCATCCTTACTAATTTCACTAACTGTGAAAGTGACTATTGAAACCTGAAAAATCCAAACACTTTACAGCAGGATTTGGACCATCATAGGATGCTAAATGTTTCAGAGTACTTTGAATGAGTGAGATGTTTCATACAGTAGATGTCCCCTGAACATGTCCAATGTCATCTAAAGGCAAAATTGTAAACCTGTTAAGTGTTAAAAACAACACTGTAGTTACAAAAACTGCAGGTTGTACTTCAAGATCACATAATTTAGTGCAAAAGGAAGTTTAGTATAAATTTTAGGAAACAGGCTTGGTTAAACAAGGGGGAAGAAACTGAAAGTGTGGAGGCACGCTGGAATTCCCTGTGTAATGTGGCATCTTTGATATGAACCCCTGGAACACAGCGGACTGTGTCTCAAGGAGTCTGTCAAGCTGCTGTGTACGCTACAGTGAAAGACAGCTTTAAAAACCTCTTTTAATAGACAGTTTATAGACAGTTACTGTGAAGTGGCTTGATAACTTTTTTGTGATTTGGCCAGAGGTGGGTAGAGTAGTCAAAAATTTTACTCAAGTAAGAGTAGCGTTACTTCAAAATAATATTACTCAAGTAGAAGTAAAAAGTAGTCATTCAAAAAATTACTCAAGTAAGAGTAAAAAAGTACTTGGGTAATATACTACTACTACTACTAAACAAAAATATAAAATAATGTGTAAATTCCAGAATTTCCAAATAATAAAATGAACAAAGAGTAAAAATAAATAACATCTTTACAAAATAACAAATTAAAGATCAAGAAACACAAATTTCCAAATCTAACAATCAAACACCTACAGTAGGTAACATATGTATGTTTGAACTGTGACATTT
>JAUBNQ010000028.1:932822-944000 GCA_032353495.1 Ctenopoma kingsleyae
TTGAGGTGTCCTTTATGTAACAAGACATCTAAACCTAAAAAATTATGTCTAAGTACATGAACAGTGTGTAAGGTTTGATTGGAAAAATGAGTTTAGGCCACAGAGAATTTGGTTCAAAGAATGTGGATAGTGTTTTAGCAATTGTGAAAAACTGTAATATTTGTGACATCCTTTAGCATCAACATTAGACTAAACAATATTGAAGGTGAACTGTTAGCATGGCCTTATATAATTTACAGCTGTTTCCCCCCCTTTTTTTAGATAACCTCCTTTTGTGTCTTGATGCAACTTCCTGCCATGTTCTCTTATTTTGTTAAATTCCATACTTTATTTTGGCTTACAGACCGCATTACACAATCAAAGGTTAGGGAAACACACAATATGTATAATATGTCATGAGCTCTAGGCATTCCCCGACCTAGCAGCTTCACTAATCAAATCTTTGTCCACTAGGACCCAGGAAAACTCAGCCCTGATATGTTCTGATGATAACTCTCTATCGATTCATCCTTTCACATTACACAGTTGTGTGTCATGGTCCTACAAATGTGAGCTAAAATAGTTTGGTCAATCTAATACTGGCCCCTGAATCTTATTTACAATGCACAGTACTGGTGCAGCAACCAAAGCCAGCACTAAAGTCTGCTGGCTAAGTAACTAGCAACAATGGACTTCTATGGTGAGGTGACTGTTACAGCAATGTGAAAAGTTGTAAATCACTCTGTGTCTGCCTCTGCATGCTCTGATTGTCTTCCACTCATATTGTGTCTATGATCTGATATATTGGCAATTTGGCAATTGGCATTTGGAGAAAAGCTGTATTGGTTTATTACTTTATGGTTGGGATAGAGAAGCGTCAGGCCTTTTTCCAACATTCTAGAAAACACTTACAAAATAATGTTGCTCAATATTTATGGTTTATTGCTTGGTCCAAAGTGACTACAACAGATTGTGTGTTTTTCATCTGCCCAATATTTCTCTCAGTTTCCAGCATGTTTAAACACTCTGTCATCACAAACACAGCTTCAAGTTAACAGCTCACAGTTTACAGTGCCGCTGCTTCATTTCCCAAAACCGGCAGCAGCTGAAAGACTGAAACAATAGAACATTCCTCCTAGCTAAAGTTACACGAGCTCACACGAGGTGTAATGAAACACCTCATCAACATGGTGGAGATCCAAGAGGGATGGGTGGGAGTCTTGACCCAGTGATGCTTCATTACCCCCCACCCACAGAGATCAGCTCCAACATGCTCTGTCTGAGAAAAACCACAATGATATCATGGTTCAGACCCGGAAAACCCCCCAAATTATGTTGAGAGGAACATAGTCCGAAGATCCTTTGGACAAGGGCAGCAGTGTGGTGAAATATTTCCACATTCATACTCATTAGCTCACAAAGCAAGTCTTTTCACAGGGGGGGCCTCTTGGAAAAAAGGGGCGTTGGGGAGAACTTGGTCCAAGGAGACTGCATCAAATATGAGATAACTAAGAATTCTTTGGGATTTGACTGACCTAGTCTGTTCCAACAAAGACGTTATGCAACAACAGCTTATAAGAAGTGGCAGAAAAGATGACAGTCATAAAATCTGTCTAGTCCAATTTAACTCAGATTGGAAAGTTGCTTCACTGGAGATGTCTGCGGGATTTAAGTGGCATTGGGTTGAGAGGTCATTGCATCACTTATCTGTTTCAGAGACACTTTAGTTGCCAAGCATCTTTGTGTCTTTGTGTGGCAACTTTGGAAACATTTCTAAAGTCTAGACAAATAATGGGGGATAGGTGACATTTCTGATCTGTCACTGATGACATCTGACTGTCCACAAAAGCATAAAAAGCATATAAAAAAAGCATAACTGGTCATTTGGTAATCCAGTGAAGCCAGCTCTGCTTTTACATTGTCCATGCAACTTAGTTGTAGATGTGTTGATCACCCTGTAGAGTGAACTAATCTGACTGTGACTTGCAATACACCCACACATCCTGAAAGGTGTTTTCATACCTTTGACGGCCAATAAGAGACATATCAAGGACACACAGCTGCAGCTATCCAACCCCAAAACACAAGAAGAGTCATACGGTATAGACGACCCAACACACTGAAGAATATTCCCAGCTGTACGTTGAAGAAACTAAACAGCCTCTAAACAGAAAGATAGACTAGCTCAGGAGAACCTCAGGACCAGAGTCAGCAGTCTACATTCATTTGAAGGACAAAGGACACTTTGTCAAGTGTCACACAGAGAATATAGATGGGCCAGGAGGGGTGTGAGAAAAACCATGCATGTTCAAGTGGAAAATCCCTCCCCAACTGAAACAGAGGTCTCAGACTTAATCTGTCTCCAGTGTATCATGCTGCCCTCTCTTCCATCAGGAAAATTAAGACCACTGCACACATCCACCAAGGAGGCCACACCTATCAACCCTTTTTCAGAACTGATGCCTGTCGGATGAGAGGTAAAACGTTTTCAAGAATTTAAAGCAAGTTTAGTTTCCACTGAACAGCACCTTTGACATAACCATAACCTGGACGACTGAGCATCTTCACAGACTCTTATCTCCCCACATCCTTTCTATTGTCCACCTAATAAGTCTAGTAAGCAACATATTGGCTTATAAATAGACATCCATACTTATGTGTCCAGCTGTAAGACCAGTATAAGACCATGTTGATGTCTTGAAAATCAAGCTGTGCATGTTTTTATGCTGATGTTAGCATTTCCCTCTGCACTGCTGTTTCTTCATGTATTATTTTCTTACTTAAGCTTATCCCACTACAGGCCACACTAGTTCACTGCAATAGGGAGGGAGGCTGTAATATAGCAGAGCTCTAATTACATAGTAGTCATTGCAAATAGCCAATTCTCAGCATGAAAACCCTTGAATTCTATTTTTACATGACTTCTGATTAGATCTGATTATCATGGCTGTAACATGCTCACAGAGTGTATTAGTGATGTCCTACATCAAGCAAAGCGTTACCAGAAAGATTATCATAACAGCAGACAGTCTCCCGGCTCTCTCTTTAGGCAGCCACGAGCCACAATCAACAGACACAAATAATCTTTCTACCCTCAGTGTGGTGAACTGCAAACAATGCAAATAATTGCCTCCCGAGGACAATGAAGTTGTGATTGATTGAATGATTTTTTAAAAATGGTTCAACTACATCATGTTTTAAACTTCATACTTTGTCCATCCATGTGAACTGAGCACACACCCATTCAGCTTGACAATGGGTGGATGTACAGTATATTATACAGTAACGGGTTGTTACTGCCAGAATACAAATGGAAACAAAGGGACTTCACTTCTCCCTGCTGACTATGGAAATACATTTTCCCTTTATCCACCCACATTAACAGCCAGGGTATAAACATTTGATACTGAGGGTGTGTTACCAAGGTAACATTTGTTATCTTTATGCATACTCATTCATTTTCTCCATTCGCTGTGTCTTTACCCTCACTAAAAATCCAAACTGAGAGTAATGGTGACAGTAACATCCAAAAGCCTCAGAGCAAGTTAAAGATGGATTCACTATCTTTAAAGTGTGCAACAATAGTCAGGTGTCTATAAGAAGACACACATGAACCAGGTTTCGCTTACTGTAACCATTCCTCCTGTTCATAGAGATCTTTCCTAGCAATGCTTCCAGTGTACATGACAGAGGTACGTACAGCACTAAAATGTATAAAGTTTACCTGAGAACACTATAAGGCTTCAAGCTTCCAAATTAGTCACATCTAGTTGATATTATCCAAAGTTAGAGACTTTTAAAAATTCCCTTTTTTTTTCCTTAACTGCAGCTCAACAGGGAAACAACACACTTTGGAAGAGATCCACCTGGCCCTTATCATTTCCATTGAAATAGTTTTATGAAAGGATGGGTCCATGGCAAGTATGAACACTGTGAAGTGTACTTGACTTTTGTGTTTAGACAGTTACAAAAGAGTAACCAGTAACCACCTTTCCTCTTATATTTTTCTTGTGTCTTTAAAAAGCTTCTTGACTCGATTGTTTGACCTCTAGATGCTGCTTTTTCTACATTATTCTGTATACACTTATACTATGTAAGCTCTTAAACCTTACAATGCAAAGTGCCTTAGAGGTGACTTCTGTCGTGATTTGGTGCTATATTCTGTAAATAAAACTGAATTGAATTGAAATGGAATGATGTTCCATAATTGGATGAACAGGAATACATAGCTATAACTACTGTAGATGAACTGTGGTAATTCTTGTTCTTTTAATCTACTGTGACCTTCTGCCTTTTATTAAATCATTTTTTATTTATTTTTATTTTTGTTCTCTCTCTTGCTACCTACCTACCTGTCCTCTCTTTCACTCAAGCTCTCTGTGCTGGAACATCTGCTGTCCTGGAACCTCTATCCTTCTCCTGGCTGCCGGTGCCTCATTCCACACTGTTTGGATGGATCTTTGTTCCCCAGGACTGCCAGTCCTGGTCTTTCTCTTTCCTTGTGTTCATGTTTTCCTTTTCTCTCCCCTCCTGTGTGTTTGTTCCTTTCTTCTATATGTGTGAATCCTGTGCTTTGGTTTTTCCTCTTGTGTGTCCGTGTAATCTTTCCTCTATCCAGATGTCCATGGTTGGTTGAGTGAGGTCATGTGCACGGCTCAGGTATGTTGGCACACCTGGAAGTTGCTCCGTGTACTCCCTGATCAAATTCTTCAAATATGTCTATACTGTAATCTACACTAAAAAGTTAAGACGGTGATTTAAGTTAATTTCTTACATTTAGATTTTATCCTACTCTGAATTACTTCTGATAACTTATTCAATTTAAAGTAACTCAAATCTGTGCTGCATCCACTGAACGGGAATCTTGATTTACAAATGAGCTGGAATTCATTCTTTCAACTTCTATCAATCATTGTAACAGCCATGTTAATTATTGTGAAATACTACTGTCAGCTGTACAACTAGCTATGACTCTTCAAGGCCCTTTAAATAAGAAGAGTGCAGAGAATAGTCTGAAAAGCTTAACAGCTGCTTACTTAAGTTTCTAGCAGCAACTTGTAACTTTTATTTCTGCCGACAAATGTTGTGTAAAATGTATAAAGAGTGGAGTTTTTACAGATTTTCCAGAATGTAGATCTATGATGTTGCTCTTTATTTTACACACATATAGTGCAGATCTGGAAAAGGGGTCACTCCTATGTTGTTGTTCTTGAGCTTTCTTCCTTTTCCCCCCTCATTATATGTTTTTTGAGAGTTTTCCTGTATCACATTTGTGCAGGGTCTCTCAAGGCCTAAGGACAGATAATACCATGTGCTGTATTAAGCTGTAAAGCCCTGTGAGGCCATATCAAGCCATATAAATAAAATATGATTTCATCTGATACAAGTCTTAAAACCAAGCCTCTGTCGGAATGTGCTACCTGTTGCTGGTCATTACATTACTTCTTCATTCAGTGTGAAGACAGTTGGTTCTGTGGGTCTACAAGAGAGAGCCTAATTCATGGGTGAAAAGCCACAATAGTGAACATAACACATTGTTGTTATAATGGATTTCAGCTGAGAGAGAGGCTGGGGATGAGAATGGATTGATACACTGGTGAGATAGAGAAGCTTTACCATGATAATATTGCAATAAAGGGAGGGATTTAATGGGTTAGGGAGCCTGGAGATAGAGAGCAGTGCAAGAACACTATTTGTTGATACTGTTTATTATTGTAATGACCCAGTTTTCCCACAGGGATCCTTTAAGTTTTCTCTTCATGTAATAGATCAAACTGTGGTAACAGAAATAGGCAGAAGATTGGTGGTTTGACTAGTTTGCGTTGCCATCTCATCCCTCAAAAAGATTTACTGAGCTGTCTTCAGGTTATATATCTCAGCTGTTGACAGGAGGTTAATAACAACTACCTTCTCCTGAAGATCACTCCTGTTCCTGCTCCGCCTACGTCGCCTCCCCGCTTCCTTTGAGCATCATTAAAGCCTTTTAAATAACATGTTTAGTGTGTTCTTTGGTTCCAGAACTTAATCAAAGCCTTACAGAATTAATTAACAGCAGGTAAGAAACACTGCAGAGCTTTCGGTTTTTGGCAGCAGTGGTGAAAGGACATGTGAAACTTTGTCCCAAACAGTAGAAAACACACACACGTGCTTTTGAGTCTAATCTTATAGATTAGGCTGATTTTCTAATGTGCTAAACATCCTTGTTGAATCAGTTCCCAGACTGCATGCCCTCTGTTTTCTGGTGTATTTCTGCTTCTAAAGACCTGCTAACACCACAAGGTTGTGGTGTTTATTACAGCCAACAGTACAACTGATATTTCTACTCTTATAGAGCCTTAGACATTATTTACATGAGCTGCAAATACAGTATAAGGCAGGGGTGTGCAATCCTGGTCCTAGAGGGCTACTGTCCTGCTGGTTTTTTATTAATCCCCTCTTCCATCATCAGGTCAGATTTTCAATTTGTCCAGTGTTCAGGACTAGGTTCTCGCAAAACTAATGATGCTCTCCTTACCCTCAGCTACAGTATGGGTCTGGTCACTTATTTGTGTCCAGTCCCAACCTGAGCTTGAGAGTGTGGTGGTCGATCTCAACAAACATAATGTACTTCACATCTAAACCCAACCCCAGTCTGACACAGTTGAGTTTGTACAGTGTTTCTTTCTCATTTGACATGACAATATGGCATATTACTGTATATGGATATATTATATGGATAGCTATATGATGCTGTTCATGGATCAAAAATAATAACACAGCGCCCTTTCATAGCTATTATTATTAGCATTAAGTCATTTAATTTTGTATTTCAAAAGTCTTAAAGATAGAGTTTATTATATTAGTATTAGTCCCAATTATTAAGTATAGCTTATAGCTTTTTATTAACAAATGTTTTGTTATATAAGTCATTGCATGCTATTGTAGAAGTTACCTTAACCTCGTACAGATCAGCCCTGTTCTACATCTGTAGCTTTCAATTTGTTTCCTTCAATCTGATTTATAGTGTCAACATTATCTTTGCTGCGTATTTGAATTTGGCTTGACAAATAAAACATGTGCTTATAAAAATGTTTTGTAGCCTGTTGAAATTCCAGAGAAAACTAATCAGATTCCAGACATGTAAAATCTCCCTGGTGTTCAGATCAGATAAGAACACATGAAGAAAAAGAAAGTCACTCAGTCCAGACCATCTTGCAATTCCTGGCTGCATCCATCTCCTTTTCACACATAAAATCTTGCATTTGAGGGTAATTAAGTGCAGTTGGTTTGGAATACATTCTTTAACAACCTGTACCACAGCTCTCTTGGCAGAGGATTGACAAGCAGTGAAATGTGTGTATTTCCTGCTGCCATGTTCCAACAGCACTGTTCCCACCAAATGACCCAAAGAAAAGGAGAAAACTCTCCATAGGTCAAATATCACACTCATGCTGGGTGTGAACTCACAATGACTAACCCCATCAGCTGTTTTAACCTAGTGTGGAGCTGGAACTGTGGCTCTTCAACATGGCGACCAGAGAGCAGGTTACATTCCCTGAACGCATCGATAATGCCGTTGTATTACACAAACCAAGGCTTGTAACTATGACAGTGGACAACTTACCAACCGCTCCAACACCCCTACCAACCACAAACAAAGCCAGAGAGTGAGCTCATGATCCCTTAGCAACAACAGAGTGGAACTACAGTAACAGCCCTGCTGGTAAAATCAGCGTTTGGGTGTGGATCCATATTGAGAGGATCATTACAAAATGGGACTTCATTCAATTCTGCACTATATTATTCCTGAGGGAGCACTGCTGAAATCCTCTGACATGTGAATGAAAGCAGGTAAGAGCTGTCACAGAACTTCAGTATCAGTGCAGGGGAGGCGCTGACAAGCAGCTTAATGAACTGTAACCCTAACCCTAACCACACACACATGTTTTGTGTTAAAATGCTGTTGATAACCATGAACGTCCACTGAAAGTAAATGTCCCAATCAGTTCCAGAGGTGGACGCCTTCTGCTTTTCTTTTCAGTGTGTCAGGCTGTTAAAATGGGCTTGTGAAAAGTGCTAGCTGTGTGAACTGTTAGTGCAGTATTATCCCAGGTTAGTAGGACATGTTGACTTTATTCTTGTATACTATACAGAGACTTTTAGTTAAGTGTCAGTCAGTTAGTGCAACACTGTACTGACAGTGTAAGTCAGTGGGATATGCATACAGTATGTGGGTTTCACTTCAATTGGACTTAAAGGCTTGACAATGAGCTGCAGGATGTAAATACAGAGATTATTACCTGCAGTCAGTACGCCTTCTTCAGTATATATGTATTCTATTCTTAGTCAGTGTTTCCAGCAACAAGTCACTGCATTCGATGACTCCACACACCTCACCATTACAGCTGAGCAGAAACACAAAGTGACATTTTTTGTAAGGTGGTTTTTGTCAGTAAGCAAATACAAAAGCTAAAACTGATGACATTCAGGATTCTCTGCGATGGCTTTGGAAAGTGAGACTTAAGCAAGATACACGATTAAATTACTGAACTATCTCATGTTTTTAATAAGATTACCCAATACCAACAATTAGGCTGCGTGAACTATGATTTTGTAATTGTTTTTTGGGTAAAAAGTTTTTCTGCAACCAGACAGACACACACAAACACACACATGCAAACACAGAATAACTTCTGTTACAAAATGACAGAAATAGCATTTGCTTATATGAAAATGATAGAAATTACTACTTTGAGCAATAATTCACAACCAAAACCAGGCACATATTTAGTGTTTTCACAGTACACACACAAAACAACACACAGTAGTCTAAATGTCACTTAGTCATAAGGGCTCATTTACCCATGTTCCAAATCACCACCATACGGGAAGAACTCTGGGAAAACAAAAGAAAAGATAATCAGTCTCTGATGATGCACCACATGGTGCCTAAGCTATGATGATAAATTTAGTTTTTAGATTTTATTCTTCATTGATGAACATTATATGATTTTTAAGTTAATAAAGTGTAAATATGTGGGCAGGATGGTGTACTTAGTGGATGGGGACCAAAATAGGGGGTTCGGTTATGAACTTTCACACCGCTTGAGTGAAAAGATGTAAAATTTTAAAAGAACAAAGCAAATTGGACAAAAAGAAACCTGGGAGTTTCAGTACCAGTACATACAGTAACCTCAAGCTTTGGATCTTTGACTGTGTGTAACATGGACACCCAACTTCACAAAAGTATATATGTCACATCAGAACACAGAAAGCATCATACACGTAATTACTTTAACAACCTATTGATTTTATGCTGAAATGAATTCTTTCTAAACTATAGTTTTGGCATTTTAAAGATCATATTAGATATTCTGATTGCAAATAAAAAACCAGAGAAGTGATGGAATGACATGCAACAAAGACTCAAAACCAGGGACATGTGGTTCATTGTCAGAATTGCAAAGCCAGAAGGGAGCCAGTTTGAAATTATTAGTGAGGAAACTGTGGAATATCAGATTAAAGGAGAGTCAGGACAGGCCATATGGTTGAGACAGCATCTGAACATAATGAATCCAGTGTCAACCCTGGGTTTACTGGGATGCAAACAACAGATCTCCATATAAAACCAATGCAGATGAAGTATTTTTCTTTTTGTAATACATCGATTCCATATTAAAAATCCAAGAACAGAGGAAACACCCACTTGTAAAATGGCATCATGTGAAGCTTTGAAATCCCTCCTAAGGTCTAAAAGATGGTCAGCATGTTGTCAAACCCATTGAATATGTGTATGTGAGTCACTGGCCGTACAGTGACTGTTTACCATTTGTCTTTGCAGTTAAACGTGTTGCCTGTGTGATGAGTGACAGGAGGAAACAGTGTGGTGCAGGTGAAGGCATGTACGTCCAGCAGAGGAGCAACTTTCAGTCCAAACCCGTCCATGAAAGCAGAGCGTTCTCGCCGCTGCCACCAAGACCATATACCCACGGAGATGCCAGGTTTTCCTCCAGGATCCCTGGACCTCTGGGTCTGCAAGGTGTCCACATGCTGTCTGTCACTGTTTAAAATCAAATCAAATCAACTTTATTTGTATAGCACATTTTTTTAAAAAACAACCGGCGCTGACCAAAGTGCTGAACAAATCTTAAAAGTAACAGCAAAACTAGTAAGGATGAATACAATAATAAACAGGCAGGACACACATACAGATTACAAGAGACTGTTCCAGAGTTTTGGGGCTGACACGGCAAAAGCTCGGTCACCCTTTCTCGCTAATCTTGAGGCTGGAACAGTTAAAAGTAATTCCTGAAATGTCGTTTCATTTTGAGCCATGTTGTCACTTTATTTGTTTCATCATAACCATTATTTTTATTCTTTCTGTCATAGTGCAGGGCTTTTGCTGTCCCCTCCAGCAGCGGGCTGCCAGTGGGCGGGTGACGCACAGGGTGGCGCCACAGAGCAGAGGGGGAGCAGATGAGAGGCTGACACTGTTAAACAGTTTCAAGGGAATATTGGGGATCAGAGCAAAAGCAAGAGCCAGTCGAGCTGAGGCGACCCCACAGGATGGAGGTCGCATCATGCGCCCCCCCAGAGATCCAGTCACTGAAACAGCAGGTGAGTGCACCACATATCATTTATCTACTGATCAGTCTGTTTATGACATGGCCACGCCTACTTTGTTGTGTCTCAGAAACATTTGGTTGATATTTGTGACTGTGTGCACACTAACCGGTTCATTTGTTCCCAGTTTATGTACTTTGGTCTTTTATCAAATTCTCAGGAAGTGACTGAATTAAGCAATGTGATTTTTGGAGGTGTAATGTGCTACAGTGCCAGAAATGCTCCATTTCCTTTCATTGAAAACGTCAGCCTACTGTGTTTTCTACATTTTGTGTTAGTGTTGTGACTTTCATTAAAAACTGATCCATGGCAATAACAACTGACAAAATAGAGACGTCATAAACATAAACCTTAAACACACCACAGAATTTAATGCAGTCTATCAAAAGACAAAATGTGCTGGTTTTTGTTCCCCTCCTCATTCTGTCATCTCATTATATCCTGGAGCCTCCATTAAGATTCACAGAGATATTCACATTGCTGAACATAACATGACACATAGCATTTTCCATGTAGCTGCTAGTCTGTTCATGTTTTCTCACTTTATCATTAAAATGTATTAAATCAGTATTACCTGTCTGGATCCAGACTCGTTCT
>JAUBNQ010000028.1:1029179-1039347 GCA_032353495.1 Ctenopoma kingsleyae
TATTACTTTTGTCAGATTAAAGTTATTTCTGTGAGTTTTTCTTTCATTGACCGAAGGGTACCAACAATTTTGTCCACATCTGTAGAGATGATGGTACATGTTAGAGCTTTTTAATTGATCCACTTGGTTCTGAGGATCCAGAACCCAATCTGGGATCCAAGTTGAGTTTACATACTGCTGGATAGCTTGTGAATTTCACACTGAAGAAATCACTCAATCTCATATTCAAGTACTTAAGTAACTATACTTAATTATTTTCCAAAAACAAAAGCCCTGTGTTATGAACTTGAGTTCATAGGTCACTGAATCACACAATATAGAATCAAATGGTGGAATAATATTCTTTTTAATTCAGAACAGGGTTGATTAAGCAACATGCAAATTTTCATCTTGCAAATTTTCTGATTTTGTGTTTTTGCTTATTTAGGCCATTTTGCCCCCAGCTCCTTCCTCCCTCAGTTACCTGCTGGAAACACATGGACATAGGTGCACTTGAGACAACCTGTATTCAGTTATAATCTGGGTGTCAATGATTTATTCCAGTTCTCTCTGTGTCTAGCCAGTGTCTCTTTCCTGTTTATTTCCCAGCTTCGGTAGCTTTTTCTTGATTTGTGGACTCTCCTCTGACTAGTGCCTCTGGTATGTCTGCCTGGTATTTTTGCACTTTACTTGGAATGATAGCCTCTTCTGTGCCAATTAATCAGTGTTGTATAGTAACGAAGTAATAATACTAATATACTAATATACTAACATACTAATACATACTCAAGTATGTTTTGGGAGTATCTGTACTTTACTTGAGTTTTTTTTTATTTTGTCAACTTTCACTTTTACTTCACTACATTTTCTAATTTAATTTCATACTTTTACTCCGATACATTTTCGGTGCAGAGTGTCGTTACTCGTTACAGAAATCAAATGAAATGAGATGAGGTGTTTTCTCTGACGCAACAACAGGAAGCTGGAGACTGACTATGAATCACATAACGCGACGTGTAAACGCATCACTCCACACTCAACCTGTCAGTTTCTGTTGATGTGAACATTGAGCAGTGATGGAGGAAGAAATAGTGACAAACGACGGGGAAGAAGACGAACAGCACCGCTGGTTATATTTAAACACAATGTTTTCTTACGTTGGTGGGAAAGATTCGTCCTTAGCTTTTAAAAACTCCCTGTCCAATCTACAAAATGGAAAGTTTTAAGTCTAGTCTTAAAGGTAGAGAGGGTGTCTGCCTCCCGAACCTGGATTGGGAGCTGGTTCCACAGGAGAGGAGCTTGAGCTTGACCTACTATCCTTCCTGTCTATCTGCACCCGAGTTCACTGTTGACTCTGTCTGGCCGTTTCCAGAGGAACGTATCAGAGGCAGACAGACTGCATACAGACTGTTCCAGTGTTGAAACTTACTGTAACAAGCTGATTATAGTTGCAGTAAGCTGGAGAAAGCTCCAGTCATTTTGTCACTTCCCAAAACATGGGGGTGACAAAATGACTCAGAGGAGCGCAGCGATCTCACCAGTGCTGCTGCTGTCAGGATTTCTTACATGCTTCTGCTTGTTGTGTTTGATGCAGCTTTGGAAAAAGACCAAAATAATTTCATGAGAATTGCACTTATTCACCAGCCTTTACATACTTTGTCCTGCTTTCAGGCCTCCAGCTCTTTTCTCCCTTAGTTACCGACTTGATCACACTTGTTACCCTCCGTTTTTTATAGTAGTGCACCCAACCTATACTAACTACCGTCAATGTTTAAAATGTAAGGTATGCTAAAATCTCCAGGCATCTAATGGGGCTGTTGGCTGTTTAGTTTTGAGTATCTGGAATGACTTGTCACATATTTTTGTCCACTGACATTTAACTGTCTTTCATCTTGTCTCCAAGAAATTGAAAGTAGATGCAATTAGGGAAAACCCAGGACTGAACTGTCTGTAATAACTGACAAACCCAGGAATGATTTTAATTCCATTACATTCCTTGCTGATTTTCACAGGCTCTCTGCATCAATCAAATCTGGCTCTGTGGGCACACCACCTACAGAAATCACATGATCCAGGTATTTGACTTGTTGTTGAAAGAAGCAGTAGTGGTTGAACATGAATTTTAATTTCTCTTTCTGCCAAATGCCGTTTCGCCATTCTTTGTAAATGCTGTTCAACAAATGCTGAAAACATTATGACATCATCCAAATATAAAAGCAATGACTGAAAACTTTGCTCCAAATATTCCTTCTATTCTGGGATGGGGTCATTGCTGAGGTCACATGGAGAGAAAAAGGCTGTCCTGTGTTTATCTGCCTCAGTATCCACTAACCAATTTGTACAAATCCAAGGAAATTAAGTGTGAATAAAATAAGGCTGAAAAGTTTATCAAATATTCAAGTAACACTGTTGTGGATGATTTATTTATTTATTTATATATTAATATTTCTCAACACAAGATTACAAAGAACCTTTCCCTTCTTCATTCACCTTGTGCATTCAGAGCTTCAGGAACAGGGAAATACAGTGCGTAAAGGCAAAAACTGTTGAATATGCCTGCTCTTTGCATAATCTTCAGGAGGCGAAACATGAAACCGTAATGAAAATAGCCATACAGGCTCTGGGGTAGTTTAGAAAATCATTGTCAATTACTGCATCCGGAAATGTAACCTGAAACATTACATTACAACATTACGCAAAGAGGAAGCCATCACCAGTATCATCATAGAATTAATGTAACGAACTGTCTCTGAAACATGGACGTGTTTCAGTGGGTTGTTGTAGGTTGTTGGGAGCACGCCACGGGAAACTTGCATATGTGTGAAGGTACCGCCGATTCAGACTGTTGAGAAGTTGGACTCTTGTAAGATTACAGCTGAACCGTTGAACTTTTATCCAACATTAGTCAAACAATAATAAAGTGCTTGTTGTTCTAGTTTCATTGGTGCATTTCTACACTTTCTTGTCCCAGTGCAGTGAATCCCAACATTTTTGGTTTGTGACACGTTAAAGTGAAGCAACGTTACGTTGACATTTTCCTGTTTTATTTGTATAACTAAACTTCGATGAATTGAATTATCCAGTAGTTAACTAGGAAATACTCAGGAATTCAAGGACAAATTCCACAATGCCTTCGATTTATCTTGCGACCCCCAGGTTGAGTTCAGTGAGCATTTGAAGCAGCATAGTGTGTGTGTGTGTGTAGTCAGGGCTGCTTTTTGGACAAAATGTGGCACAGAGGAATAAGATGCAAGACTTGATAAAGACTAAGTATTTGGGTGGAACCTGGGGAGCATGAAAGCTCTGTTAAACTTTTATTAAAGCAAAGATGTTTACTCCATACTCACAGTAATTCACAGTATATTGAAAGAGCAGCTCCATGATGAAATTATGCTGACTAGACATCTAAACTTCAAGTAAGCGTTACAGTTACTGGTTGATCTTCATTCCAACTGTGAGCAATGATAGATCACAGTCACACTGTTTCACACCGAGGGGGAAGTCCATGAATCATCATGGAAGGTACAAACTCTGGAGCATAGCAAGGCCTTGATGTACTGATAAAAGCAAACAGAATCTGTTCTGGTCCCTGAAAGACCACAACAGTGTGGGACAGACTGGACAGATAACAGGTCTCAGTTTCTCTGGGAACATATGGGAATACCCAATAAAGAGGAAGTTAGTGGGGTTAAGGTTTCCACTGTCTGCCCTCAGTGACTCAGACCTAAGTACCAATCACTGGGCAATGGGCCCGTCCCATGTTTGGCCCTCACAGAATTCACTGTACACAAATTCAGAGAGTCCGAGTCCTTTCAGGACAAATCTGGGGAAATCCATAAAAACCTCTTTCTATGAAACGTGCTGTTCTGTCCCTTTCATCATGGGTTTGGACCTTGTCAAATTTGTGTTTAGGGAACTGCTCAACTGAATCATTCTTCTACTGTATTTTAGATTTAAATAGTAGCATCACATCTTATGATACGCCAGAAATTGCTTTGTAATACTTTTCAAAAGCAAAAAAGCATGAACTACTGTTTTCACATAGAAGAACGAGAATGAAGAGGATTTTAGAGAGTACGTCATCACACCTTAAATCAGTTGCAAGGGACTTAATTTTACTTTAAAACTACAGATTCCAACACATTCACTGACTTGGGTCATCTGAAACAAAAGGTGCTATGTTCTCTGATGCTTAATGGATCTATGCGTCTCATATCCACCTTCTGATGTCTTCAGTGTACAGCAAACACAAATCAAATCAAGGCCTTGTGGTTCCAATACTTTTGGATGGACTTATATATATATATATATATATGCCATATAAAGTGCAGTGAAGGTGATGGGAACATTAAGTGCATAACACATTTCATAATGAGCCATCTGCTACCTGTTGAGACCTTTTACTGTACTCAAAGACCAAAATGTCAACCTCCTGATGGCTGCCGTGAAGATTTATGTTCTGGGAACAATGAACAGTTGTTGAGGTATTTTATTCTGGACCATAAGACGGAGAGACAGAGAAACTGAATCAGTTATGTTCTTGTGGAAAAGAAATCATTTAGTTGCATTTTTTCAGCCATTTAGAGAAGCTGCATTAAAGAAACTTCTGCATTTGGCTTAATGTTTCGACCACTGTGGTTTTTTACTGGTTTCTAATGACATCTGTGTGGTAGATGTGAAAAAGACACTGAATTCAAATAAATCAGACATTTTTATTCAATCTCATACATTTCACTGATTGAGGATGGTTAAGGAACAGGCAATATGTATTCTGATAAAATAATAATAACACAAGATGAGGTACAACAGATTCACAATAGCAGTAGTAAAACATATTTGAAAAGAATAAATAAAATCCCCCATAATTAGTGGACTGAGCACAAAAGCAGAGCGCAGGAGACATGACGTAGTTTGTCTCAATGTGGTAGGCTGGTTGATTTCACTTCTTCTGCATCGGCAGATATTGAGATTTTCATACAAACACTGATCATTTCTCAAAAACCCCTGAGGGCATGCTGGCAAGAAGACAAACAATAACAACAAAATAAAGGAAAGACACTGTGCAGGCTCAGACACATACAGGATGTGCAAACATTCTGGTGTTCCACTTCTCACACAAACACAAGTAACTAAATCACATACCCACACACATGCACGCACACACACAAGGAAACAAGCTGTAGCACATGCAGCAGTAAGACTGATGACACTGTAAAGTACTAACAGAGCAAAATAAATAGGAACATTGTAAATTCAAAAAACACTAAAATGCAAACCAACATAACACAAACCAAATGCACACATAATTAGGAGTTACAGTCCTGCATGCTGTAGGTGGTGCACATTTAGCCTCTAACATTTGGTAGTGAGGAGCACATTCTCTGGTTTGCCGCAGATGGCCTTAGCGGTTCCTTCCCATCATCTTAAGGCGCTTTAGACGGGAGTTTATTATTGAAAAGGACATATTCAGTCATGTGGGAAAGTGGTAAAAGTGGCGAGAAGCACAACAAGCCCACATGGTGCTCAACAAGCAGAACCACTGCACCTGGCTGTACACGAAGTGTTACCATCCCAGTATCTCACAGTAACAGGAATCATTCACGTTCACTTCAATCAGCGACTCTGAGGCGACGCTGCCTCTCAAGAGTTAAGTACAATAAACCACCGGGGAAAAAGGTTTCTGCTGTTTGACAGTTAGTGGTCTTCAGCGTGAGCATCATGTTTGCTGCTTTCACTGAGGACACAGAAAGAAATGAAAGTCTGTTCATGTAGTCTCAGAAGAACTCATTTAGTGACCAAATGCTTTCTCTCATCCATGTCTGGTATTTTGACACGTACACACAACATGCTGTAATAACGTTTGTCATGATGCATTGTCTGTTTGCACCCCAGGAGGAGTGTCTGTCCATGCAGAGGTCAAATGTGCTTAACTGAAGGACAGTCATCAAGGCGTGGTTATTGCATGTTTCTGCTTCCATCTCAATAGAAGTAATGGCATTAAGAGAAAAAGAAGACACTTACAGAAGAAAATAAACAACATGATTCAAATGAAAATCCCTCTGGAGTCATAATTCTGCTTCATCCAACCATGGAAATATCAATCTGGAGCTTTGGTGAGTGCAACAATAAATAGGAAAAAAAAAGACAACCCCACGTATCTAACAGGAATGTTACCTACTCCCTCATAGGGGATTTCCTGTATTCACCGTAACAATGTCTCTGTTATCACTTGCGTGTTCTGAGAAGTACATGGATGACTGTGTGTGTGCGTGCGTGTATTTTCACGCTTTTGTTAATGCTTAGTGCGGATGAGCACTATTGAAAGTTACATGAAAGCGCAAGTGGGAAATTAAGTGAAGTGAATGAAAATCCTCATGGCTTTAGAAGTACCCACCTGTGTGTGTGGGTGTGTGTCTTTCTATGGTTGTGTGGACAAAGCTTAGTTTAGAATGAGGTCTAGGTATAGGTTTGAATCACGCGTTTAGTTGTGGGAGTTAACATTACAGGAAGGGGCCTGGGAATGCATTATGTTAATGTCCTCACAACTATACAAAGACCAACATGTGTGTGTATGCGTTTGTGTTCTTTAGCTGAGAAGTTCCAAGTACGTGACAGGCACTTTCCCTTTCTGGTTTCCTCTCTCGCCAACCAGCCAGTCAGAGTCCATTCCTGGCACCGTGTAAACTGTAATGAGCTGCAACACACAAGAGCACAGAAGACATTCAAAATGTGTAACTACAGGCTTTAAAGCACACACAGGTATTGTCCAGGTGCAAACAGATCGGAGAGCGCATCAGGTGGAAAGTTAAAGTTAGGACCCCTATAAAGCTCTTAATGAACTCTGTCGCCTATTATGATGATACAGGATTTACGATGTTTGATGATGATGGATGAGCCTCACTGTTTGCCCTTTGTTCACTTTCCTGCAGCTACATCACCGAGCGGCTCGTCTGTGAAGCGCTCACAGGGATGTGGATGTACAGTATCTGGAAACATCAGTCACAGAGGTTGAGCCCGCTCAACTCGTTCAAGTAAAAACCAAGGCGGTGGTTATTTTTAGCATTTTTACGTCAGTGAGTCAGGCGTGATGGAATTATAACTTTGTTTAGTATCTGTGAAGGTTCTCAGTCATTCAGGTTTGAGATTACTTGCTGTGGTTTGGAAAATACTCATGCTGTGTGCAACATAAAAAACACATTGTGTTGCAACTTTTACTGGCACTCGTGTCTGTGGCAACAGCATGAGTATGTTTAGCTCTGCTGTAAACACACACGTACATTCATCAGCTCTATCTATTTTAGAATTAGAACTGCTCAGCGAACGTCAACTGCGGTATTTAACATTTTCTGTTTACACAATTAATCACAGAGGTCAGAAAACAGCAACAACCCAAATCTTGGGGAGTACAACTTTAAGACAATTTAGCTCAACTCAGTGCACAAACTCTAGCTGACGATTTATTAGATACAACTAGCTAAAACTGCTGCAGTCGAACCCAAAGACGCTGTCACATCAGAAAGTGTGCAGCCCTGCTGCCGCCCACAGTGAACAACACAACTTCCTACTACTAAAAAAAATTCCAGTTCCACTTCTACAGAGGCGATTGACTGGTGACCTGTGACTGATCACAGCAAAGTAGCAGAGATTTACTAGAGTAGTGATTCAACAGGGACGTCAGCTGAACAGATCACATATGATAACATGTTACTAAAATAACTAGAAAGAAAGAAATTGTTAACTTACTGTAACTAAGTTCCTCATGAATCAAATTAGTAATTTTTCCTATTATGTGAGTACAGTACGTAGAAAGTCTTTTTCAGTCGACTTTTACCTCTTTGGATCTTCTCAAATGTTTGCATGTTGCAAAATAAATGCTTATGTCTATAACCTCTGTTCTCTGAAGAAGGGAAATGAGACACATGTTGTCTGTATATGACCTCACACAAGTCCTGAACACATCTAATCACACCAGTAAGCGGACAACGTGGAGAACAGAGTATGTGCAGCCCTGTTATCACAGTTGTGTTGCTTGGATACTGTAAACAGAGGAAAAGTATAATCTGATCTGATATATCATAGCTGCTTAACGGCACCTGAGTGACATGTCGTAAACAGAAATGAGCAGCATGTCTCACGTGAACAGTAGCTGGAACATTTGCCTGTCAGGCAAAGGTGAGACGGGTCTATCAGCTGAATGAAGAGTTGCAATATATGCAACGTGAGCATTTCAAGAGGTGGCAGAAGCATAGGAAATGTGGGTTTTCAACACCTAATGGAGTATTTGGAGATAGAGGTAAGAATATGGGTGACACCACTGCTCTACATTCTTACAAACTTCTAGTGGAGCTCTAGCTTTTAAGTTGGACCTCTCAACAGGTGGGAGGCACAGGTGAATCCCCTGCAGGTGAAAGGGAGTCCTTGAGGAGATCATATCTTAAAGACCTCATAGAACCATACTGCCCCAGCAGAGCACTTCACTCTCAGACTGCTGGTCTACTTGTGAATCCTAGAGTTTTCAAATGTAGACTGGGAGGCAGAGCCTTTAGCTACCAACCTGCCTAGTGTTTTGCCTGCTGTTCTTTTCTCTCTCCTCTGTCCCCTCACCCCAACCGGTTGAGACAGAAGGCCACCCACCATGAGTCTGGTTCTGCTGGAGGTTTCTTCCGTTAAAGGGAGTTTTTCCTCTCCACTGTTGTCTAGTGCTGCTCAAGTGTGACTGTTGGGTTTTCCACATAATTCTGTATTTACTTATATTCTGTAAGGTCTTAAACCTTACAATGTAAAGTGCCTCGAGATGACCTTTGTTGGGATTTGGTGCTATATAAATAAAACTGAACTGAATTGAGCTGAATCTCTGACTCAAGTCCCTACAGAGGAGCAGCACTCACATGTTTTATGATCCAAAATATCTTTTATTTAGCATGTTTCACACAGCTCCTCTGGTGGTCTTTGTTTTTATTTTGGCAAATACTAAGAAAGAAAATGTACTACCCATATGTTCCTTTAAAGATTCAAACATGCCTCACTGTCCACAAGAAAAAGGAATTCCACACTGTCCATCTGCCCTTTCATTTTTAATGGAACCTAGTGTGAAATGTGCCATCTGACTAACGGGGGAATTCAATGAGGAATTCCCAATCCATTATTCATAAAAACACAACTTTCCCCAAATCCAACTCAACAGATTTTTTTGTTTGTTTTTAAAACAGATAAGGAGCTCAGTATATTAAAGGAAACTCTTTTTAAACTCAAAGAAATAATGATAATAGAATAAAATATGATAATCTACATATTCAAATTGATCATTTCCCCAGTGGTGGATGGAAACATGGATTAATTGGCATTTTTCTTAAATGAATAATTAACAACATTAATTTTAATTCTTTTAAATCTCTATTTTATTTAAATGGTTAGAATTTGTTCTATATTTGTATGGGAACTTTGGAACACATTTGTAAATATTCTTTTCATTTTGACTGTAACTTATTTTTTCATTCAAATTTACAATAACAGAGCTGGCAGCAATACCCCACAGAATGCAGTGACTAAGAGTGAAAGCTGGAACACAACGCTGCAAAAAATGTACCATTTAAATTATTAAAATTTAGTATAGTATAGTATCTATATATGAATGAAGCAACCTTTTCACCTCTCTCGCACTTTCACTTGCATCTTCATTTATTTGGAGTACCGTACAGGAAGTGAGTGTGAAAATAAGAGGAAACCAAAAGTTAGTATAGCACACCTGCAGGATTAAAACAGGCTCACATGAAAACCCCCCATTCCATTAAGAAAGGAAGTCCTCCTCCTCTGCTTTATCTAAAACAAACTACACATCATGAAATTTTCAATATTACTGTAAGAGAGTGTTAAAGACCACTGCAGTGAGCGAATCTCTGTCCTTCTTAATTAGTCATTTGTCCTATATTGACTTTAAGGAGGTGGTCAAAATCTAACCTAATTATCGATGATACACTGCACCAGGAACCTGAGGCTGTCAAAGGCCCGTGTTTTTATTTGCTGCTTTATCATTGTACAGTAAGTGGGTCCTGTTACATTCTGAGCATTTGATGTGGTCTTATAACTGATTTAGAAACTGATTTAGAAACATTCTGTCTCAAAGTGATGCTGAGAAACTAGTCCATGCTTTTGTTACGTCTAGACTGGACTACTGTAATTCATTACTGAT
>JAUBNQ010000028.1:1076451-1089292 GCA_032353495.1 Ctenopoma kingsleyae
GCCTGGTTCTGCTGGAGGTTTCTTCCTCTTGAGTTTAGAGTCTAGAGGGAGTTTTTCCTCTCCACTGTTGCCTAGTGTTTTCAAATAGACTGCTAATCTTTTGTTTCAGGAGTTACAGTTTTTTTTTATCTTGAAAGGTCGTAACATGGAATTATAGAGTAATTAAGCTGTAGAAAATGATCATCCAATAATTTATGCAAGACAGGACATAATAAATAATACATCAGTGGTACCAGGCTTTTTTAGGATGTGCAGTTGGGATATATTGTATATATCCCCATATATTGTATATATCCCAACTGATACCGATATGTGTGTGTGTGTACATATAAGCAGAGTTGCTTGGAGTTTTTTTTAAATCTACAGTCACTCAAGTAAAAAAAAACAAAACAAAAAACAAATCACAATGCAACATATTGCCCTGGTCCCTTAGCCAGTGTTGATGTAAAACTGTGTTGTAAACATAAAAGTGTACTAGTCAACGTAGCAGCATTTAGCATAGTGATAGCTGAAGGATAGAAGCTATTTCTTAGTCTGTTATAGTCTTTATGGATCTGAAATGTCTGCCACAGGCATTGAAACAGTACATGTCCTGGGTGTGGTGGGACCTTTCTTGATGTTCCTGAGACATATTGTAATCATATTGTAGTTTTTGGCCAGGATCTTCCAGATACAGGTGTATTTATACTATAGTCCTTGAAAGACAATCAGTGCACTCAGGCGACCTCCATTTAACAAACTGTGTAACTTCTTAAATCCAATGTCTGCACCAGTGATGATTTATGTGGGATAATGTAAAGGGGTCTAAATATTAATGCAATGCTTATTTTAATTTTAATGTTTTTAATAAAAAAGTTTTGTTTTTTGTAAAAAAAATATAACATAAAAAATAACTTTTAATTCATTTTCACATTCCACAACAGGCGGTGGCGCTATTGCACCGTAACGTGGAAGATACCCACCATTCCATTCAAAATAGAAGAAGATCGCAGCTCGGACGCTGTTCTCTCGGGTACGCAGGCAGACTACATGGTGCGTAGGTGACGGTTTCGGTGGCGGACCGGGCACAGATACGGTACCAGGTCGAGTCTGTGGTCTGTCCAGCATGAGCAGCCTGCGAGCCGTCCTGAGCGTCACAGCGATAGCGGCCGTGCTGGGGGTCGGATTCGGCACGTGGATTGTGATGTCTCCAGGAGAAGAAAGGCGGAAAGAGCTCATCAAGGTGATTCCACAGAACGCCTGTTAGTGAACAGACAGACCCAGTGTGTGAAGGCTATGTAACAATGGTTTGATTTTTACAAAGTTTACACAATATTCACACACACAATACAAAAATCTAGTCTAAGTGGCTGCATCACACAAAGCAGTGTCTGTAGTGAATGGGCTGGACAACACCTGTCAGCATAATGCAGTACACTTCAGCATCACAAACTGTCTTCCAAAATGTTGTTCTTTGTTGAAGCTGCAGCCAGAAGTTGATCTACAGGAGAACACCACAGAGAGACCAAAAATGTTACTTCCTGATTTTCTGGGTTCACGTAGTAATTCATTCCATGTATCTGCATCTTGCTGCCCATCAGAATATGCCTGAATCAAATCCACTGAAGATGGAAGAGATGAGAAGGAGGAATGCTTTGTTGATGCAGGCGCTCAAGGGGGCAGCTGAAAGCAAAGACAATATTGCAAGAGACCAAGGAGGACCAGTGAAATAGACCAGCTCCAGCCTCTAGAACCTGATGCAAAGTCCTCGCGTGTTGGAATGTTGCAGCAACCTGTATAAATAAAGATGGACATTATATTGTTTTACAGGGAGGTTGCTGTCTTAATTTGCTGCACCAATGTGAAAATAAACGATCCCATACAACCACATATTTTCAGTAGTATTTATTTATAACTTATTCTAAGCAGATTTTGACAGCATGGATGCTTGGAACACACAGACATGGTCAAATTCAGTCAGAGGAGAGAAATAGAAAAAGATGGAGAGAAGAGCCTTGCATGTGGAACTGTGAGATTCTACAGGTTCTGTTGAATACAGTCTACTGTGGGAAGCTTTAGTGGAATTCAGTTAGTAAAAAAGAACCAGACACTGTGGGAGGACCAGTGAGGGAATATTTTCAGTTAGAGTTTACAACAGCAGGGCAGGATGCACAACTTCACTGTTAGTTTCAAAATTTCATTTTGAACATTGTAACGAAGTATATTTTATTCCTCGTGTCTGAACATCCTGTAAATTCAAATCCTTGACACAGTGTTCATGTAATACTCAACAGTTCTTTCATGTGCACAATATCTTCAGATTTGAATACCTTGTTATAGCAGTTCTATGTGGGGAACGTGATGAATGATAAGCTTATTTAGACACAACACAGTGTAGAGTGTGGATGTTTCTGTGAAAGAGAGGCTGATTCTCAGTGAAACTACCCTGAAAAAATCAACTCACCACTCAGAGAAATGTGGGAGCTGATCTGTTGTAGTGAATGACTAACTTCAGTGATCCTCTGACTTTTCCTCTAGTTCACTGAAACATCACTGGATGCTGTTCCCCAAGAGGATCAGCTGTGATACCTTTTCATTTAGTGCCATTTCATTTCAACAGGTTAAAATCTTGGTTTCAATCAGAGAGCAGTGGAGGTAACAAACACATTAAGAAAAAAAAACAACTCATCACCTATCGTAAATGCATTTAAGCACAGTATGTGCAGCTAAACATGAAGACTGTTTGCCTGAATCTAGCTGTGTCTGCAGCTTTTTATGCTGCCCTCTTGGTCAGTTTCTGACCTCAGTATGCCATATCTGACAATTAGAAACAAAATACTTTACATTTGGACATGAGCCTGGACTGTGTGTACTACAAATGTACAAATTATCCATATAACACTAACCACTACATCACCATGCTAACCCCCCACCCCCAGGCAGTTTATCCCATTCTCCCTGACACCATCCTCTCAACAACCCTTTCCTCAGATCAGACAGGAACTGTTAGTCTAGGCTTTAGATGGTCCACTCAAGAACATTCTGAGGTGTGTTAAGATGCTCCAGTGTTGTCTTGTCTCTGTTTGCTTAAGATCATTGTTGTGCTGTAAGATGAACCATCATCCTCTCAGCTCTCAGGGACCTTTGAGCAGGTTTTCATCTCAATGCTGATCAGTCTCTGTGTCCCTGCTGCTGTCTGCATTAGCCAGATGATGAGCATTGCCTGGTGTCTGCTTGGAAAGAACTTCAGGTCATTAGATAACAGAACCTTTGTCCTCATGCTCTCAGTCCTTAAAATGCTATTTGGCAAATTCCAAATGGGCCATGTAAGTACATTACCATAAAGGCCTGATAGATGGAGCTTTACTGAGAACTTGGTCCATCTGAAGGGTTCTCCTACTTCTACTAATTTGTTAGTGAACCTTAGGTTCCTGGTCACCTTCCAGGCTAAAGTTCTTCTTGTTCGGTTACTCAATCTGGCTGGAGTCCTGGTCACTCCAGACTACTTCTACACTGCTCAAAAAAAATAAAAGGGACACTTTTTAATCAGAGTATAGCATCAAGTCAGTTAAACTTCTGGGATATTGATTTGATCAGTTAAGTAGCAGAGGGGGTTGTTAATCAGTGCCAGCTGTTTTGGTGTTAATGAAATTAAAGGGGCAACAATGAGACGACCCCAAAAACAGGAATGGTTTTGCAGGTGGAGGCCTTTACTGCACAAATAATTCTAGTCTGTATGCCATCTTGCCATTGCACTATATTTAGATTGTATATTTGATTTGATAGATTGTATTTTTTTTACTCGTATTTTACTTTTTTTTCTTGTATCAGCAAGTTGTACCGGTACAACTGTGTATGTGACAAATAAACCTCTTGAATCTTGAACCTGTACAGGACAGATGATGGAACCCTGACTGCCATTAGGTATTGAGATGAAATCCTTAGACTCACTGTTAGACCCTTCGCTGGTGCAGTGGGTCCTGGGTTCCTCCTGGTGCATGATAATGCCTGACCATATGTGGCAAGAGTACGCAGGCAGTTCCTGGAGGATGAAGGAATTGATACCATTGTCTGGCCTCCAAGCTCACCTGACCTAAATCCAATAGAACATCTCTGACGACGGTGCCAGGTTGCAGCTCAGTGATGCCCTGGTCAGGATCTGATACCAGGACACCATCCATAATCTCATAAGGAGCATGCCCCGAGGTTGTCAGGCATGCATACAAACGCAAAATACCGAGTACCATTTTCAGTTGCTGCAATGACATTTCAGTAAATTGGACTAACCTGCCACATCAGTTTTTCAGTTAAAATTTCTTGGTGACTTTGAATTAAGTTGTCCATTTTCATCAATGTAGCAAGGATGATGTGGCATCCTTTTGTTCCTAACACATTACCTATTCCATATCAGTATGGATATCCAGCATGATTTTTCTTCCAATTGAGATCTGATGCATTTTCAAAGTGTTAAATGTTTTTGTTTGTGAAGATACCAAGTCATCCAGGTCATGGTTATCCCAGTAAAAGTCTCTTCAGTGGCAACTGCAATGTTCTCAATTTTAAAATAAATTTACAATATAATAAAATGTGCAAAAAGTGAAGGGGTTTGACTTTCCAATGGGATTAATATTTATGTTTTTTAATAATATGCCAGTTTAAAATCCTTTTATATTGCCATCCATCCTACCTGCTTTTCCTTTCGAGGATGGGGTAGGATGGGTCTCGGCGGTGCTGGAGCTAATCCCAGCTGTCATTGGGCAAGGTGTGTGGTGCAGGTCTCCAGTCTCTCACAGAGACTATGAACATGAACTTACGCATTAACTAAACAACACCGTTAGGCTCGTGCTCTGTTTTTATTATCCAATACAAAAACATCACTGTATTGATGCACTCTACCCACCACATTATCAGCCACCTACTCGTCCACCCACACCTGTACTAAAGCTGCTCCAAAAACAAGTTTCACACACAAAACGAGAGTATGCAGATGACTCTACATCTATACAACTAAAAATTAAACAAGTCCTTTAGAAAACAATCCCAGTCTTTTTTACAAAACTGATTAGCCAACAGGTTTAATTAGCTCAAGAGAAACAGTAAAAGGTACGCTTATATTCTCTTAATGGCATCATCGATCTCTGAAATCTGGTCCTTCAGTTGGTTCCACTGTTCAGGATTCAGGGAGATGCCTACAAGAAACAGAAAAAAAAATGACAGACCTGGTTTCAAGGTCCTTGTGTAGTTTTACAGATAAATATGTTGTGCATACAGTATTTCCTACTGTCACTGGCTGCAGAAAACAGAATGGGTTGGGGTTGGAGTAAGCTAGTTAGCTTGCTAGCTAGCTACTCAGAAGCATCTTTGTCATGTTACTAATTTATGTGATTTAAAAAAATATATATACTGTGTATATTTTTCATACACATAAGTGTACAACATCTGACACCACCCAAAACTTACCCCGCCCCGTTCTGACTTCTGCAACCTGGGGCATCTATGGCATGCAGGGTGTACTGAAGTGATTACCTTTTTTCCCTGGCTTCATCTCCCCATCTTGGTTCATCCAGTACTCTCTGATGTCAATCAGGACTTTACCTTTGAAGTCCCTGACGCTGACGTATCTCATCTTTCCAATCTGTAAGAAGCAAACTAACTGTAAACTGTTGCTATTTCTGACTTCTCTTAACTGTTGAAAGGGTTTTTAGGGAGTTTTCCTTCCATCTGAACTTTCTGGAATTTTCTGCACAACAGGACATAAAACACACATCACATTCTTCTTTTCTAAGTTACATTAGAAAAAAAGAAGCTAAACTAAGCAAATGAGACAAAAACATTACACTTCATTGTAGTAAATTATTCAGTCTTGTGTGTGTGGCCATTTGTGAACCATCAGAATTATCACTTCAATCTAAGCAGAAATTAGAGTCATGTGTTCCAATCAATGTGATGACAGTCCCGTATAAGTCTTAAAGAAGAGAAATCTGGATCTTCACTATCAAAGTTTGATCTTGATAACACAGGTTTGTAAAAGTCTGATGGCTCACACAAAGGAGATTACAGAAGACCATAGAAGAAGAGTGGTTTATGCTCACCAGTTTCTAAAGAGTCTGGACTTCACCAGGTACTGTCAGGTAGATTGTATACAAATGGAGATCAGAAGTGTTGTGTTCGGGCACCCAACAGTCATCTATTGTACTCTGACTGTTCACAAGTCTAACTGCCTCTGGAATAAATCCAAACTACCTTCTCTTTGTTGTACATACAGGAAGATGCATGCTCCAGATTACTTCACAGTAGTCAAAAAGGACACACGTGGGGTCACTTTGAGGACTTGTTCAGTTTTAAACTGAGCCTGTTGAGTGACCTCTGTGTTCTACTAATAATTTTAGAACTGGGGATGACAACATCTTGAAGTCTATTCTTGTCCCTATGACAAAGAGATGTAAACCAAAAAACTGCATAAAAAGCAGAAAAGTGAATAAGGAAGAGGGAAGGAAGTACTACAATAAAGAATAAAATGTTGTTAATGACGCCAAATGATTTTCATTTATGTGAACTAGGGATGCACTGATCCAATATTAGTATCGGGTATTCAATAATGGAGCCCATCTATAGGGTTGATCTATTCACTTCATTTCTATGTTTATGGCTGTGCTACATCAAGCACCAGTAGCCCATGTGGCATGCTGCTAGACGTGACTCACAACAACGACATGGAAACAAAGAGGAACGTTACTTCACATGAAGTTCAACAGCTACTTGGAATATCTGCAAAGGAAATGTTGTGAGGGCTGGTACTAGCGCTGCAAAATACAACACAACAATCTCTTCAAGCACCTCTGAGACAACACAACCAAGCAGTTAACTTTGGTGAATGCACTGCAAAGATGTAATAAACTCACTTAACTTATTTTCAGTTTCAGATTCTATATTCTCAAAGGTTTTCACATAAACTCTGGACAAGGTCGGGAGAATCAGATTGAGATAGTGTGCAGAGTTGTTTGTTGTCCGAGTCAGATGCATTTTCTAAACTAACCATGCATGATTCCAGCGAGGGGCAGGAGCACTTGTGTAGCGAGTGCGGGAGGATTGACACAACACAGCAGACTTTGTACTAGCAGGGCTAATGAGATAAAGTCCAGGTCACCTCCAGGCTGTCTCGGATATTTGCTTTCTCACATGCAGCTCACCTCAATAATGTCTAGATGTGTTCAGGGTTCCAGTGCATGTCAGATGAATATACTGGATTTTGAATTCCTGTTCCTGCTCTAAATGTTTACAAGCATGTTTGATTGCTATTTATTTTGAGTGCTGTTCCAATGCTGTTGCTGCGGAGGCACAGTTATTGGGAATTGGCTCATATGCAAAGATACCGGTACTGAAAAATGTGGATCGGTGCATCACTAATGTAAACAATGGTTTTATTCAATAACATCTGTTTTGTCTCTTAATCTTAGTGTGTCATCCAACACAGTTCCCAGGTATTTGTAAGTGTGAACAACTTCAGCATCTACACCATAAATAACCGTTGGGTCTGTTTTATCATTTCCTTAGTTTTTGATACATTTAAATCAAACACAAATTCTTGTATTAAAGACCCATGTGATGCTATGAAGTCTGAGTTGTACACACAAATTCTACAGATAAATGTCCATCTGTGAAGTCCTGACCTGAAGCAGGCAGTTCATGCAGGAAGCCAACCAACATCTCTGAGCTGAAGCTGTTTTGTAACGCGGAATGGGCTGAAATCCTTCCAAGATGATGTACAGAGTTGATAAACAGAAGCTGATAAGTTCTGCTGCAAAGGGGGTCGTGTCAGTGAAGGCACAGATTCATATACTTTTGCCACAAACACAAATATTTAAGACTGGATCATTTTCCACAACAAATATATGAATAAGTGTGATATTATTGTCATATTTGTTTACTGGGCTCAATTTATCTAGTTTTAAAGACTTCAATCAGATGATTTCAAATTAATCTTTAGAATTAAAAGTAGTTTGTACTTTTGCCTTTTTTGTATTTAAATGTCAAAGGGTCTATAGCATAAGCGTATAACCTCTCCAGTCACATCTGTTCCATTTTTAAGTTTCTTTTTTGCTTTTAAAATGTCTTTTTGTGACAAATACATAAAACTAAAACATAATTATTAAAAGGTACATAATATTTAGAGTAGTTAATAATAATAATATAATAATCTGTTGCATTAGCACTACTGCCTGAACTGTTGAAACAGCAGTAAACCCTATACCCACCTGAAACATGTTGTCTTCACTTTTACTGCTTGCCTTGGATGAACCACCCAGCTTGGAACTTTCTCCACTCTTTGGTTTCTTGACAGGTTTCTCTGGTGTACTTGGCTTCTTTCTCTTTGCCTAGAAAACAAATACTACTCATATTCCTGCTAATTCATTTTTAGTTCCTTTCAATAGTTCCTATTTTTAGCTGACTCTTACCCCAAATTGTTCATGTCCACAAACTCATATGTCATAATCAAATCATATTGTCTCACAATACCATCTGCTCTGCGTTTCATTTCTGATGCCAAGACACATCCATCCATTCGTGAATAAAGTATGCGAAAGAGAAGTTAGTGGTAAAACACAAACCTTGGTCTCTACCTCACTGTCGGAGTCACTTCCAGATGTGGAAGACAGAACTTCCTTTGATTTTGGCATTCTGTTGAGACAGGGATTAATACATCAATACAATGTGTAACCACTGGGAAAACTGGCCAAGAGCTAGTTATGTAACCCACAACGATGCTCTGTGGGTAAAACATCAGACTGTTATGATCAACTGATTCATAGGATTTAACATTTATACTCGTGCAACTGATTTTATTGTTAACTGACACGACGCACAAGTCGTTTAGCTTCACTGTTTGGCCTTGTTGATGCATAAAACATTTCCTTCGTTAACATTGTTGGCAACGTGCCGATGGGTTTTAGCGCTTCAAACTGCATTTCGCGCACAGCGCACTACGTGATGATGTTGATACAGTTTCGGCCCTGAATAACACCACATCCAGACACCTCGCTAACACTTTGTCATAGCTGATACATCGCGATGAGATCGCGGCTAATCGTGATATAGGTGTGGATGTTAACTAGCTGTTAGCAAGCTAAACGCTATGTAGGTCGCTTAGCCACTGTAGCTAACGTTAGAACGTATTCTGCCAGATTACGTAGATACTGTGACCTTCCTTTAAACTCAACAGACAAACAGTAAAACACTGACATCTTCGACCAAAACCACAGATCACGGCACCGATACGTTGCAACATGTTCTTTTTAATCTGTTAATACTTACATGATGCGATGTAGTAAAACGAAGCTGTTGACAGGAAGCGGAAACTTATGCGAGCTTCCGGTCAGAGCTTTTTGTTTTGTTAAAGTTCTTCTTCTTCTTCTTCTTCTTCTTCTTCTTCTTCTTCTTCTTACATTACAGTGCAACACATTCATTCATAAATCAAACAAATCAATGCATTAAGAAATAAATAAAATGTGATATAAAAAGAAAAATAAACAAAATGTGATAAGTGTGAAAGGGGATTTCTTTTAAAACACATATTTAGGTCACATCATTAGGAGTGATATATGTGATGATGACGATGTAGTACTGTAAATTATATCCTCAAACTAATATGTTGGCATGTAAATTTTATATGTGTACAGATGATGTAAAAATAGCTCTTTTCAAAGCATACTGCATTCCATTGTATTACTATTATTGATACTTTATTGATCCCCTTGGGGAAATATACAGTCCATGATGCATTCAGAATGCAGTTATGCAGAATAACTGAGCCCTCACGTGATGCATGCTATTAATCTTGTTACTGGAAATATTGGAAAAAATGCCTGTATGTTTTTTTATGTGGTTTGAATAGCTGTATTTTTTACTTATTTTTGTTTTGTGTGGTTTTTGATGTGGACCTTTGCTGTCTGGTATGAAATAAAATCTTTAAATGTATATATAGATAGATATATATGTAATAATGAGTGAATGAATGAAATGCTGAGAATTCACTCAACTTAATAAATAAACATTTCACAGAAACTAAATCAGCAGACTTTCCAGCATGCATTGCTTGATACTTAAAACTTTTGTTTTTGTAATTTGAAATGATAGTTTTAAAGATAAAAACAGGCTAACACTAAACTTAGGTTAGTTGAGGTTTAGGTAGTTGAGTTCAGTGCCTTAGACTTAATAGGGTAGCTTCCGATAGAAAGATATAATTTTGAAAATGGATGTAAAATTGATTTGTTTACTGCATTTAATCCAAAGGTTCTGTGTTGTGCTAAACTTGTGTTTTGTTTAGATGTCTGTCAAATCTTAAATCAGGGGTCATCAACTATATTTGTCAGAGGGCCAGAGTTTTACCAGACAGTCTCCTTGGGGGCCGGACTGGTCGGGGTTTTTTTTTTTTTAAAAACCTGTTTGAAACAATAAATGCTTAACGCCGCATAGTCTGTCTGAGTCTGTCCTCATTTCGGAGTGTAGCCTAAATAGTCATAAATGGTGGTTATTCTGACAAGAGACTCAGTTGTTGTTATTTTTAGTTGCTTTAATAGTGTGGACCACTATTTTCTTTTTGATCCTCACAATTTTGGAATCCAGTCGCGGGCCGGATTGAACGGCTCAGCGGGCCGCCAGTTGATGCTGACTGTGTTATAATAGAAATTAATTACTGAATGAACCACACGACCTCCTCCCATGATGACAACTTGGAAAAAGGATAGAATGCACAAGTGAGAGAGTGACAGAGACAAGGAGAGGGAGAGACACGCAGCCTGTATGCTCATGGATGTGAGAGAAAAAATACGCAATATGTAGCTCTTGCAGTGGACAAAGCACACCTGTAACTCCATGAAGGTGAAGAAATTCAGCTGTTGAAATCTACCATTTTAGTCTCCTGCAGGTCTGTTTAAGAGCATGGGTTTCTCCAGTAAACTAGGGTGAAGTAGTCCTTGAGCTTCTGGTTTTGATTGTAATAGTTGTAGCTGAATGTAGGAGATCAGATAAAGCTATGTTCAATTCAATCCAATTCAATTCTGAGGACAAGTTAGCAATGCTTCAAACTGAATGCAGTACATTGAAATCTGTGCCAATTAAGAGAGATGTGCATATGTCTGCAGGCTACCACAAGATGTGCATACAGTAAATAGGAAGAAGCTGGATAAAGGAGACTGCTGCAGTGATCACATTATGATAACATATCAAATGTACCTGATGATCATACTGTGGACATGAAATTACTATTTTCTGACATACAGGCTTTTGCAGTTGTCTTCATTTCATATCCTCTTCATCACATTGTGCAACAACAGGTTTGATCAACAGCACAGTCAATAACACACAGGGAACAAGCAATCCAGTAATGTTCTCTTAATATAAGCTTCTATTTAACAGTTTACGGTAATAGTATTCTAGAAAGACATTCCAGCAGTAAATCAGGCAAACACTTTAAATTACCCCTGTGCAACTGCTGGTAGTAAACGCTTGTGTGTTAGAATCCACATCGGCCTTTGTCATTGACAAACAGTCTCAGGATTGCCAGTGAAGGCACCATTTCCCTGAAACCTCAGGCTGTCCTCCACTCTAGGTAAAGTTCACATCATCACTGATGGCTGCTGAGAAGAAAAGCATAATGGTAGCTGTTTGAACAACATTTACTGTTCAGTGGTGGCTGGTCAGGGGAAGCGGAGTAATTGTTGACATTTCCCAGGCGCTTGCTGCTGTGTGAGCGTATGTTTCCAACAAGGATTGCCACCTTAAAACAAAAACGCTCTTCAGACATTTCATCTCCTTGTCACTGTTGTCTCAGACATGCCTGCACGGTTCACTCTTATCTCTTTTGGCACAAATGACTCAAGAGCACTGAAGAGCTGGAAATATAGTGCTACATTAAAAACTCATGAAATCACACATGTACAATATGTTTTTGGATACAGGATGTAGTTATATAGTTCAGATCAGATTGTATCCTCCACCCCCCCACCCTGCAACCTTTAGGGCTCTGGGAGCTGCTCTCGTACCTGACGTGAATGTGAACAGAAACCAAAACCAAATCATTTCAGCCCTTTTTCTTGGTTTCAGACTTCATACCAAAAATAAACTGCTATGATATCATAAATAAAATGACAGCTTTTCTTAAAGGACAGGTTCACATCTTTTCAAATGTGTCACACTCTTAACAGTTAGTTTCCCATACAGCATGAAGACTGAAACAGGTTTTGTTTGCTGTAATCATTGTAATCATTTTTACTGTACTGTTCACACTGGTCTTTCAGAGATCCCTCTTTTCAAATTAATCGCATTAAATTGATATCTTCCAAAGTTGCAGAAGAAGCAATCCATTAATGGCCAGCCTTCAACTTCATGTGATTGCTGTGAAAGAACTGTTGTTTTAAGATACACTTATAAAATGCACTCTTAAGAATATTACATGTATATATGTGAGATTTTTATAATCAAGCACAGGAATACAGTGGAATGAAAAAAAGGAAATAAATAAAGTCAAATTTTGATTAGATTTAGATACATATCTGTAGTCAGACTAACTTGTGGCAAGTGAGGAGCTCCATTGGAGCAGCTGGAGTGAAGGTTCTTGTTCAAGGGCACCACAGTGGTGTTAATGAGGGAGAACCAAGCACTTGCTTTTTTCACTTTCACAGATTTGAGCCTACCAGTCTCTAACTCTAGCCTTAAGGACACTGACCTGTAATGAAACCAAAAACTGAATATGTTAAATAACTAACAAGTCTTTAGCTGACTGAAAGCTAGAACCACATATTATTCCTCATTAATTGAGGCAAATAAGAACAACCCGAGGTTTCTTTTCAGCACTGTAGCCAGG
>JAUBNQ010000028.1:1135173-1153821 GCA_032353495.1 Ctenopoma kingsleyae
TAATATTTATATAACTTCCATGAAAGCTTAAAATACCAAATTCTATGTATCAGAAGTGTATTGTTATACACACAGGCAGGGCATTTTCTTTTCAGTCAGTAAGATATGGATTCAAATAAATCAATGAATAACATGCATATAAAACATTAGGTATAATTATTTAATGAAGCACATCAGACTCTGTTCAATCAGGCTTCTTTGTCAAAGAGGGCAACCAATCACAGACGTCTTCTCCCAGGTAGCACATGATGTTGCACTGCACTTCTCCTTGTGTGCTGGAAAACGTGGGGCTGAAGTGTCCCAGAGCGTGGGCTGCAGTTTGGTTTATTTGGTTGGTCGCTGGTTAACTTGTGGCCATGCTGTGCTGTGCTGTAGGCTGCTCGTGGCCCAGTGTGCTATCATTCCAGACGGGATGTGTTTGTGTACTTGTGCTATTCTCAGTTTTTCTAACATGTTAGGTTGTGTGTGTAATGTGATTACAGTTCTCTTTCACTACACAATAATGTGTCGCTTCAGCATGTCCACATGCTTTGAGTCAGCTACAGTATAACTGGATCTCTGATGAAGCAGACGTGAAACACATCACTCCACTGGCAAACAACAAAACCTAGATAAGACAGCATACTGTACATTTATCATATTTTTTATTTGAAGGAACCATTGATCTGCTACATCATACACACAGGAAAACATGGTTTCCCCCCACACACTGCAGTTGTAACAGAGCAGCATGCCTCTGGTAACTAACTTTTCTATGCGTCTTGCATGAATGTCTTAAATTTTCTTATTATTGGCCTTTTTATGAGATTTGTTGACAGTTAAATAGGACGGAGCAACATCTCTGCTGACGAGTGATTAAACGTTTGGCTTTTTCTTTCACTGCATTATATTTATTCTTCTAAATTGTATTTATAACATGTTTGCGTTTGGACCATCTGAGGGTGCAGAGATGATTGCTGCATGATCAAAATCAATTGAACCAGGGTGAAATCACAAACATTCATTGTTGCATAGTGCAAAAAACCCGCATAAAGCTCAGCTCACATCGTCTGCTCGATTAGCAGCGTCGCACTTATCATGGCTCATTAACATGTGTCACTAATGACTCACCTACCAGGTCTCTGAGAAGACACTTTCTGTTTGCTGGCTGCTGGAGTGGAATTTGCTGACGTACGTGCCAATGTTTTCCACCGCTGTCATCACACTTAAAATCATTAAATCATTAGATGAAAAGGTAAATTATTACAGCCAATGTGAGGCACAATTCTGTGCTATCTTTATGAAAAACCCAAATTACACCAATGAGCACAACTTCAGAGTTGTTTTGCAATTATGGTCATTACACTGACCTCCACACCTTGTCATGCAATTATGTTTTTCGTGGACGTAGCTTGTCTGTGGGAACTCAGTCTGGTGGGTGCTTGAGAATTTTCCAGGCCAGGAGACAGAATCCTGCTGCACAATACACCCAGGCTGCGCTGTGTTTCTGCATATTCAAATCTATAATGATAATAATGATTACACATTTTTATTACTTAGCACCATGTACATTAAATGGTCAGGCTTATCTTGTCACAGCATTGCTACGTGTATAAGATAATAAATGTTTTCCCAGCTTGGTGTGGAAGAGCTTGACTAGTCTTCCCGGAGTCCTGACCTCAGCGCCCTCTTACAGCTTGGGGATGAGCTGGAACAGCAGCTGCGAGTCAGGTCTTATCACTGAACATCAGTCTTGGACCTCATTAAAGTGCTTGTGTCTGAGCAAATCCCTGTGGCCAGGTTCCAAACTCTGGTGGAGAGCCTGAAACCAAAGGAGTGGAGGCTGTTAGAGCAGCACATTAAAGCCCATGGAGTTGTGGTCACGTGATCAGTCATGGAATGTCCACATTCCTTCAGGCAAGAGCTGTTTGGTTTTGTATTATGTTTGAAGAATGTGAGTGACTGTTTGGTTAATCAGAGTTAATTCACTCATTGAAGTAATTAACTCAGAAACATACGTATTTCAGTTTTTAACTGAACATCTTTAGTAGTTGTTGTTCTGCATTTATGTGCAGTATATAAGTATAGCAGGTTAAAGTGTGGTTGTAGTGTATATGTCTCAATGTCTTTGTGGACATCCCATATATTTTATCTTATGTTACATATTAAGTGCAGTATATTATAGATCAGTATTATAATAATAAGTATATTGCAAATGAGCCCATGTAATACTGCATTTACCTGAAGTTTCCTCTATATTGCTGAACTCTGTGTACATGTATTTGGGGCATTGTAGTGGGCGTTTGTAGCAGTCATCTACAAACCTGATGGTGCAGTTTGGTTCCCAGTCTCTCCAGGCTACATCCTTAGGTGTCCTTAGACAAGACACTGAAACCCTGTAGAAGCGCAGAGACATGTACTGTCTGGCAGCTCAACAACAATTTCCCCACAAGGATCAATACAGTATGTCAAAAAAAAAAAAAAAATCATTATCTACGGCTCTGGAAAAAATTAAGAGACCACTGCAAAATTATCAGTTTCTCTGATTTTGCTATTTAAAGGTATATGTTTGAGTAAAATTATTATTTTTTAAATTCTATAAACTACTGACAACATAACTCAATTTACCAAATACAAATATTGTCATTTAGAGCATTTATTGGCAGAAAATGAAAAATGGTCAAAATAGCAGAAACGGTCCAGTGTTTTCAAACCTCATATAATGCAAAAAAAACCAACCAAAACAACAAAACAAGTTCATATTCATTTTTACACAACACATTACTAATGTTTTAACTTAAGTAGTGTTCAGAAATCAATATTTGGTGGAATAACCCTGATTTGCAATCACATCTTTCACACAGTGGTCTCTTAATTTTTTCCAGACCTGTACATTATGATAAATTCTGTGTCATTGTTATTGTTTTAGTAAAATTCAGCAGCACTTACTATACAGCCAAACTGCCTACTGTACATACTTGTTCCTCTCCACCATGTCTGGGCAAATATATCCCAAAAAATATCTTAAAAAAGCATTAATTCCTAGTTGCAGAGTTTATGCCTCATCTTTGTTTTGTTTGTTATTATTGTGGAGCTCATCATGTTTTGATGGTTAGTATATATTAAGCATTTTCCTGCACATGCACAAGAAAAAGTTTGGAAGCATCAAGAGATTATTGGAGGTTTACATTGAAATGTAAAAAAATGAATAACAGAATACAGAAAACATTTTCCTCATTGATCTGTAACAATTTAATCAGGTAAAGCATTTAAAACATCAAATATTAACTTCTACAAAACAGCTATCATTTGCTACACAATCAGTGTTCAACTTGAAATACAAGTGTGGATGTTCTTAAGTTGATCATGATCATCATCATCTCTCCCTTAAAATAGGTTTAATGTCCTGTAAGTTTAAGTTTATATTTGTCTTTTCCTCCATAGGCACAGTGACCTGTCATTTTCAGTGTAAAAGAAAACTAAAATTGAAAAGATGATAGATGTCTGCCTAACACCATCAGTGAAGCGTGGAGGTGGAAACGTGATGATCTGGTGAGTCTTTGGCAGTGGTAGAGTGCGAGATCTGCATCATGTGTGAGGTATGGTATTCCCTCCGGGCATGGCCGGCCCAAGCCTCCATGGTGCTTGTCCTCTTCCTCCTTTTTCCTCATTCTTTTCTCTGCCCCTGAAGGATTTGTCTGTTCTTGCGACACTGTTTTGTCTTCAACTTGCTCTTTGGATGCGCACTGCAGCCTGGTTACACACTACACCAGTAGTGCTCTACATCAGACTGTGTTTTTATACAGTAATATACCTTACCTACACTCACACATGAAATTTTTTTTTTATAAAATAATATTTTAGAAAGTTATTTGCTCTTGGGGGCCCCCTAGTGGTGACTGAGGCCCTAAGCAGGCGCTTAGTTCGCTTATGCCTTGGCCCGGCTCTGCCTCCAGGCAACGACTAAGTGGGGTTAGCAGGATTTTGCAGCAAGATAATGACCCCAAGAATTCTTCCTGATTGTGTAAGAATTATTTATAGATAAAGCAGATTCTGGAATAATCTCTGTGATGACTTTGCCAGCTCAGTCACCAGATCTGAATCTCACTGAGCTGGTGTGGCCTTTCTGCAGTTCTGCAGGCCTGGGAGGAAGTCACCACTGAATATCTGCAAAAACTGATAGCAGAATGTCACATATTCATCAGACATTTAGCGCTGTAAAGGGCATTTTTTGATGAAAGCAAAGTTATGAAAGTAAAGTTTGACAAGCATATTAGATTTGATCATTTTTTTGTACTCAAATAGGCTTACAAAATAATTGTTGTTCATTTTTGTGTTTTTGGATCCACTTTAAACCATTTGATTGAATAAAACCAACAAAAGATAAGAATAAATGTTTTTCTTGCCAGTGTACAATTTGAAATGTCATACAGTAGGTTTATACAATGATAAATCATACATTAATTATGAAATGATAAAAAGAATCAAACGCGTGTGTATGCATGTCATCCTTTCACATACAGTATATTCTACACACAGATTTTATAAAGGCACATGTCCACGCACAGTGCTGGGTTTCAGTCTTTCAGTCCTCAGTCACAAACATAATTAATTCAACTATACTGTGAGTAAACATTTATCACCACTGACACTGCTACAGGTCAGCATAGATTCTAAAGCTTTACACGTGAGGTTGTCAAATGTGTTTGTGTGCATCTAGTGACACCCAGTGGTCATTTTCTTACACTATTTAATAAAATGTGTGCCTAAGGATAGAAGTGTTAACGTGAAGTCAGACATATTCTCTTAAATAACAGTCTAAATGTCGGTGCTCTGGGTTAGAATTTCAACAGACTGGGTAAAAATGAAGCCTGATAATTACATAAGAATTACTCAATAATTGTTCCTCAATTTAAGTTCAATTACAATCATTTAATATAAAATAAGTTTGAAATTTGGATTTTGGGTGAAATGTCTTAACATCTAAAACAATTTGACATGACGGTGTAGTGGTTAGCGCTGTTGCTATCCACAGGTCAGCAGTTTGCATGTTGTACTCGTGTCTGTGTGTCCCTGGTACTCCAGCCTCCTCCCACCGTCCAAAGATATGCAGTCAGATCAGGGTTAAAGGTTACAGTTAACTGGTGACTCTAACTTGCCCACAGGTGTGAATAGTTGTCAGCCTTGTGATAGACTGGTGACCTGTCCAGGTTGTACCCCACCTCTCACCCACTGACAGCTGAGATAGGCTTCAGCACTCCCACAAGCCTTAAGAGGAAAAGTGGTTAATGGATGGATGGAAATACAGTTTACATGTATAATCTGGGTTAGAGATATTAGTAGATGCTACTTATGTTCACAGCTACAAATAAGTGTAGACATTACCACATCTACCTCTCTTGACCTGCCATAGTGTCCAGTGGCCCTCTGCATTTTAGGAAAAGAATGCTCTCCTTGTTGCTGGAGGCATGTTCACATTCACTGGAAGACACAGTCATGTGTGGACAGATGTGGCCAAAGGCTCCAAGGCAGTCGCTGTCTGTGATACCCTTTGCTCCTTGAATTCCCAAAACCTATGCCCTGTACTTTTGAAGTGTCACTCAAACCTAGCACCTCTGCCTGCCTGGTTTCTGTACAAGGTAGAGTCTCTAACCTGATCTCAGTATTTTTAAAGGTTTCAGCAGATGGACGCTCTGGTTTATAATATATTCTGAACCATTTTCTTTGATATTTAATCTAACACTAATCAATCTATCACTAATTTGTGCTGTTTGGTGCTTAATACTTGTTTTAATCCAGAAGTACCTCTGATCAACTTGGGAAAAACGCAGTGGTTTAATCCCCTTTGCAAGACCTGACTTGGGTCCTGGGCCAGTTACTAGAAACTATGTGGACCCATAAAAACCTCTAATGTACAGTAAGTTTAAATAACACTGAATTAATACAGAGTACTTATATTTATGAACTTTATAACACCAAAATCTGAAATATAGAGCACAGGCAGTCAATCTCTTGACATATCAACTTTATTTACAAAATGGAACAAGTGACACTCATCATTTTTTTTAGCATCCCAAAGTAAATCTATTGTAAACAAAGTGCACATCTGAAATAAATCAGAATTCAGCCTGTAGTGGTCCATCCACTCTGATCTGCTTATAGGTACAAGCACATGTAACAAGACAAAACACAAAACCTCAAATGAAGTCCATCACAAAATCTGTATAAGCAAAGTGAGAAAATGCTCGTCTACTGCTCATCCATATAGTTCCCTGGTTTAGGGGCCAGTTTCACATTAGCCCTTTTCAGGAAGTACTCGGCTTGCGGATGAGCAAGTGGTTAGGCCCTTCGTTAGTGGCTTTGATGATTTTCCAGGCATCGTGGTGCATGAGGCCCTCTAGAGAACACCCGTTAATAGACAAGACCTCATCGCCAACTTCAATAAGCCCGGACAGCTCTGCAGCACCTCCTGTAGCAGAGGAGCACAGCAGCTAGGCCTTACTTAAAGTACTGATCATTTACTAAAAGTAGCAATGCCACAGTGTTTGAATACTTAGAAAGTCCTGTATTTGAATTGTCATGAAAATAACAAAAGTATTACCAAATGTAAAAGTACTCTTTATGCCCGATGGCTCATTTCACGTCAATGAATGTGAAACTTTTTTTTTTTAAATCATTTTGAAGATTGAGATGATATTGATGGTGATGTTTCTAAACCTCATAATTATAATTACTTACATACATAGTCGGTAAATTGTGAATTTCATAATGGGGATCAATATAATCTTGTTATACTGTATTTTGTATGAAAAATCTGATACTGAAAAGTAACTAGTAAAGTATAGTATAGTTATAAAATATGCTCACAAGTACCATGTTTGCCTCTGAAATGCACCAAAGTAAAAGTATAAAGTAGCAGAAAATGGAAATATGTCCTGACTTTTCCTTTCACCTTATTTTGTATTTTGACGTTTCTGTCTGGGTCTATTTCTTAACTTAAATGAACCAAGTCTGAGCTCTTGTTAAAACTACATATATGAAAACCCGAGCAGACCCAGGAGGGACAGCTGCAAAAAATGCAGATGTGTGGAGCAACACTGAATCAAGTGGAGTTTCCTCCAGGTAATGTGTTGGTAATCAAAGTGTATGTTCTATGTCCTTCATAAAGTGCCTCAAGATGACTGTTGTTGTGATTTGGCGCTACATAAATAAACTGAATTGATTTGAATTAAACATCATTTTCCAAGTAGGGTACCACCTGTGCCATGGCACTATTATCACATGACAGTAAATGGTAGGTGAACAGACCTGCACACCACCAGAATGTCACTGAATTCAATTACAGAGACATATATAGCTTTAGCAGAGTCCATCTAAATAAGGTCACCTTTAAAGATGCGTTTGACAATGAGAGGCCTGTCTCCGTGGCTTGAAGACTTCCCACCCTCCAGACTGAAGCCCAGGCCAGCAGACGTCTTGTGGAGCTCCACTGCTAAAGCACCATCTGGGCCTACATCCATCACTGAGAAAAATTCAACAGCCATAATTACAAAAGTAAACTATTAGCACAGATAATCTATAGGAAGTTGCTTCTGTTCACTGCTGGAGCCAAGTTACAGATGTGGTCAAGTTTGTTGGTGCCTTTCTGTAAAAGTAGAAGCAACCACAGCCATTAGGCATTTTTGGTGCTTTTTCCTGCATGTTTTGTATAATTATCCCGTTGGATCACTCATAACCTGTGACTGACACAGGCAGACACAGCAAAGAAGACCCAAAACATAACCAAGCTTTCTCCATGTTTCACAGTTCCAGACTGTGTTCTTTTCTTTGAAAGCTTCATTTCCTTCTCTGTGAACATGGAGCTAATGCCACTTTCTAAAAAGGTCCACTTTTCTCTCATCTGCCTGATTAAATTGTGGGGAACTTTTTTCATGGAAGGATACCAACAAAGATGTCCACCTCTCCAACTGGCTGCCAACTGATGATGGCTAACATTGTGAAATTGTCTATAGGAGCTGTATTGAAGGACTGACAGGAGTGTTTTTTTGAAAGTAGTCTCCAACCATAAAAATGCAACAACGACAAGGAATGTAAATGTAAACAGTAGGTGAAGTTAGATTGTCATATTTGTAAGAGCTTACCAGTTCCAGCTTCCATGGAGGTCATAGTCTTTGACAGGCTCAGTCCACTGTCCCTGCCTCTCCCAATGACCACTAAGGCTTGACCGGAGAGCCTGGCTTGATGAAGACAGGACACAGCCTCTCCGTGAGTTTTTCCTTCCAGACTTGTGCCATTTATAGATAAAATGGTGTCACCTCTCTGGATTGTGCCTTCGAGGCTAGCTGCACCTTTGGTGAAGACCCGATGAACCTGGACACAAAGGTTTCAGTGTTACCCTCTACTGTCTAGTGATAATGGCTACAACATGAGCAGCCTTGTCGCTACATTCTTTTTTTATACACCTTTATATACTATTTATTTATTATACATCCAATTGTCATTTACATGCTGTTCTTTATCAGGCAGGTAAGTGAGTTGCCAGCTCACCCAAACACCAAACGTATTCATCCACCTTTGGTTGCAATTATTCATGTAAGGAACCTGATTTGACCATTACAGTTTAAATCATCTAAAATGCAAGCCTTTCTAGAAGGAATTTTAAATTAAATTAAATTAAATTAAAGCCCCTACAGTGTCCGAAAGACACGTCAAACATCAGCACTCAGCTCTGGATCATGTCCAGCTCTGCATTTGTACAGTAGGTTCCTGAGCGTCCACACACTGTACTTACAGTTATTGCCTTCTGCTCAAGGTCGACTCCACCAGCAATGCTAAAACCAAGGCCTGAGCCTTCTTCTTTACTCAGGACAACAAGTTGAGTATCATCATTAACCTGCAGAGAGTTCAGACACAGTCAGTGTGACACAAGAATGCACACAGAAAGTAGAACTGAGATAATATAGCAATATTCTACATATTTAATAATAAATTACATGCAAAAAAGGTTGTGCAGTTGTATGCATCATCAATATGGTGTTACCTCAGAGAGGGCCTTGGCCTGCTGAAGCAGGGCTGACACGTATGATTTAGCTGTCAGGGAGCGCAGCAGTGTTTGCAGCTTACACTGACTTGCAGGAGAAGCAGCCAGCTCCTTTAAACTGTGGATGTAATGAGCCATATAAGACGTTTACTTTACAAACAGAGCAAAACAGCATTTCATGCATCCTTAGAATATTTGGCTGGGACTGTCAGAATAGCAGTGGGTTCAATATAATCATACACTTGTACTGTAAATATAAACTAACAAATACTGTATTATTGGGGTATACATTACTGGGTTAGATTCAAATGTTCATGTTCACATAAAAAAAAAAACTGGCATGTTTAGTAATTAAATCCATTTTTGAATAATAGATTCAAACATCTCATCATCTGAACAGTGTACAAAGTGTTTAAAATAAACTAGATCATTACCAGCTGTAACTTTAAAGTGATGAACATATCAATGCATCAATAATTATATTCTAATCGTGTTGTATTCATTTATATGAAATTGGCAATTCTACTGTATATACTTTTTTGTCTTCATAAAATTGCATAATTTTCATGTTAAAACTTTGTCATATAAAATTACAAGATTATTGAGATAAGGTGAATATATTCAAAGATTCTATGAATTCTAGGCTCTAGTAATCTAGAACACCTTCATTGAAGCCACAGGGTCATAACGACCACTGCGGCCACCAAAGTCCTACAATTTTGAGTAGAGCTCCCCACCTGATGGACCAGCCAAGCTGTTGTCCGCGGGTCTCTTCAGTGGATCCAGAATCACCTTGGCTCACCCTGTTTACATCTGCTTTCATCAGTGTTGTGGGAGGCGGAAAGCTCTCAGCTCCTGTTGCTTTTGTAAGTACTGGATGGATGCTAGTCTGACTTTTATCTATGGTTGTAAAGTCCTCTGTGCATAGTTTTTCCAGTTCAGGCATACTAAGGGCCCTGAGCTGCCGCAACCTGCTGGAGGGAATTCTGTTGTTTTTCCTCCGCAGCACTGGAGGGGTCTGTGTTGCGATCCCAGTTGGAGCTTTTTGAACTTCAGCCTCAGGATGGTCTTCAGGCAGGGGAGTTGTGCTGCAGCTTGTGTGCGGAAGCTCAATGTTGATCAGTGTAATGCTATGTGGAGATTTACCAAGAAAAGATGAGGAGGGTGTGGTAGGGAGTAGATTCTCCACATAAGAGCTCCTTTGCCGTGTCTGGCAGTCACTGGAATTAACCAAGCCCATATAACCAGCAATCCTTTGGTTAAGTGAGGCTCTATACGTCAGAGCATAAGACTGACTGTCAATGCTTTTAGCCAGAGGCTTGTCAAAGTTAGCCAGGTTTTCAAAGGACTTTATCTTATGTCGGACAGAGAAGGGATTGCAGTCTGCAGACATGGCTGTGTCTGTGGAGAAGCTCCTCCTTTCCATTGTCTTTATATACAGTCTGGATGTGCTGGACTTTATGGTCTCACTGGTCTCCACACTACTGGGTTTTGAGCCATTATTTGTGGTTAAAGAGTGAGTTTCTTTAGAAGAACACAGTGAGAATTCTGTGATACTGCCCATGCCATTTGTTTTTACTACTGTGGACATGGCAGGAGAAAGCACAGGTGCTAATCTGTCTGTGCACCTTTGAGCATGTTTAGAGCCTTTAATATTTACAATTTCATTGCGTGCCATGACTGGTGATGAAGAACCAGATAGAGAAGACAGTCGAACTTCTATAAATGTTCTCTGAGTGGAAGGTTGATGTGGTCGGCTATGTGATTTTGCCAGTGCTTTTGAACTTAAGTGAATGTCCTTCTCCTTGGGCAGTTGGACAGTTTGTACTGTACCACCTGAATGCGCGTGCTCAGGTGAAACTTGTCTTCCATCATTTACTTCGGGCAAGGCATGGCAATGGTTCATATCAGGCTGGTTACTGGTCTGCAAAAAGCTAGATGACTGGTTCAAGGTAGCTTTCGTGTTAGAAAGAACTGGACTTTTACTGCTGGTAAGTTTTTGGAAAGACCCCCTTGGTTCGCTCTTACTTTTAATACTTAGGCCTTTCAGTTTTGGAGAACTGGTTTTTGGCCTGATTTGAGACTCAACCTTTTTAAAGTCACTGCTCCACAGAGGACATTCTGAATGGAGTGATGAGCTAGCATGAGGCTTTAAATTGGTTCTACACACCAAAACTTTTTCTTTGTTTTCCACTGAATCTCCTGTTTCTGAGGTGCTGATGCTTGAACCTGAGGTATCTGATTCTCTTGCTGGTAGATGGGGCATTTGTGTGTTCACAGAGGTGTCTGCATGCACATTTGTAGTAGTACCCTGAGTGACACACTGGGTATCTGGTGGGGTAGAGCTGCTGCAAACGCTTCCACTACCAGGACTGGATGCCACACATGCTGGAACTTTGTCACAAGGTTCAATGGCACTATTAATGTGGCACTCTATAGAAGAAACAGGTACTGAGCTGTTGGAAGACTGGCATGGTTGCTCTGTAGAGGACACCTTGAATACCCGGGAATGCTGTGAGTTTTCTCTGTCACTTTGTGAGATATTAGAGGAGACCTGCAACACCTCAAAAGCCGGGTCAGGGTTTGTATTTTGACTGCTGGCACGTTGAAAAGGTGAAGACCCTGTGGGAGACTGCCTTAAAGAAGAGAGTGGAGCAGCAGGTTGCTGGGCATCACCTGAACAAATCTCCACTTCTTCATCTGATGAGGGCTCATGAAGACTAGTCTCACTGTCAGCTATCTTATTGACCATTACACTGCTGTCACTGGTGGAATCACTGTCATCACTGTCAGGGTACATACATGTTGGTCTTTCTGAACTGTGATCCTTTTGTTGGTTCTCATGTGGTGTCTCCACAGAGAGAATGGCACCTTTTTCATCCAACTTTTCTGCATCCATGGAGCAGTCCAGCGGACTGGATTGTGCTAGAACCTGGAGTCCAGCTTTCTTAAACAGGGTTACAGTAGGCTGGCTTGAACAGCAGGATACAGGCTCCTTAGACAATGTTGTGAAGGGGGATTTAATGTGTGCATTTTCATCACTGCAAAGGCTCACTTCTGATAACATGTCATCTATATTAGTGATGGGTATTTGAACATTGTTGTCTGTTTGGGTTGTGTGGTTGGAATTCCCTGAATTTTTGCTTACTAATTGTCCGTCATCAGACACCCCCTGAAGATAACTGGCTGGGTTCAGTTTGGTGGCTCCATCATTGCTTCCTGAGGACATTATCAAACTGGACAGACGATCTACAGCTGGGACCACAAGTGAAAAGAAAGCAGTTTAGTCAGGCATATGAAGGTTTTACAAAATACACATTAAGAAGGAAAAATCCTATGTTATCTTAGAGCACAACTAGGATGGATTCATGCAAGGCCACAGAATAAAATAATACTAGACAAATATCAATGTTAAGGGTTTTCAAGTAAGGCAGTGCCAGAGCGGTCAGTCTAAACTTCAACTAGAACAGTGGTTCCCAAATCCAGTCCTCAGCCCCCCAGTCAATCAGAAACTGAAAGATACCATCTCAAATGAGTGTGAAGTAGGGGAAGACAACGTGAATTGGTATTTTCCAGCTGCTGATTGACTGAACACACTCGATCCACATAATCAGCAGAGGGTAGGGCAGGGATAGCTGGAAAACAAGCAGGGCAGTGGTGCTTGAGGACTAAGTTTGGGAACCACTGAACTAAAAGACCCTTGGAAACAACTGCATGTAAAAGAAGGACATGGCATGACTGCAGGTATATTGTGGAACAACAGTGATGCATTATTTGTCATTTAGGTTCTGTACTCCACCACAAGGGATTTAAGAATTAAACACCAAAATGAAAAAATGTGCTTAAAGTGTGGACAGTCAGCTTTTTTCAAGGGTTTCTTTGAAAATATTAACATTAAAGTAACATAATCATAAATTAAATTATAAACTGTTGGGTTTAACTGTTATCACCCAATGTTGGGTCTCTCCCCCGGTGATGCTCCGCAGGCCTTTACTGCTGTTTTATGTTTGTGTTTTATCTTTTAATGACTTCAGCAAGTGAAATGCAGCTCAAATGAATCCAAGGTGATGTTATTAACACTAAACTGTTTAACTTTAAACTTGAAAACCATAAATTAAAATAAAATCTTCTATTCCCAATTTTCAGGTTCAAGTTGATCTTGCCCTCATCAGTCAATAGGATGGTCTTCCAGAACTCTACAGACTTTTCTTTTACCTTCCTGTTTTTGAAATTTACCAATGGTTTATGAGGTAATGGTCTTGTGCTAAACCCTGTCTTTTTTCCTCTTCTGTCACTCACCACAGTTATTTGTCATGTCTGTTCATGAGCTCATTGATTGTTTTTGTTTTTCTTTTTTAAGACTGTACAAAGAGCAAATGGGGGTCTATGAATAAAACTGACTGTAATTCCTACACAGTTTATTCAATATCCAAAATACAGTCCCATTCCAAGTCCATTGTGGTGGCATACAGTGCCCTAACAATGACTGACTGTGTTACATTACATCCATTACATCAGAAGTGTTAGCTTTTTTTTTCAGAAAAGTCTAAAAGGTTCATATTGTCATATATATTTAGCTTCTAGACTACTAAATGTAACTAGAGAAATTGCTGTGGATGCTGCAAAATGTCACCTTAATAGTTTGGTATCTCATATTAAAGTTAACAATAAGGAAATCTAAAAGAGTTAACTGTTTACCAACCACAGATTTAAAAATGGACAGGAGTAATAAATCTTCTTCTTCTTTCTAAATCTTGTGGAGGAGTGGAGTGACCATATCAATCTCTAATTGGATGTCTAACCAGCTAACTGTGCCCCCAAATTTTACAACCCCAATTTCAAAAATGTTGGAACACTGTGTGAAATGTATGTATAATGTTTACATTTTATTCACAATAGAAAATATAAAACACATATATAAATATATATAATATTTAGAGTGAGAAAATGGACCATCCTAAGAAAAAAATAGGGACTTCTTAGGGACAGAGGAAAGTAAGTAATTAAGCTGGAAAAATAAGTGTTATGTTCTATTGTGAATAAAATATGGGTTTATGAGATTTGCAAATCAGTGCACTCTGTTGTTATGTATGTTTTTCACAGCATCCCAACTTTTTTGGGGTTGTATAACTGATGAGCATATTGAAAATGTTTACATAAAGATTGTAATGTAATTAAAGGGATTCCATTTGAAAATCCATAAATTATGACATTGTAATTAAATTCCTTTATTCTGAGGACCAAGCAATCCACAGCAATGTCTGTACTACACTAAGACTACACTAAGGTACTATGAAAGTTGAATTATTAACTGTGACAAAGAAAGCGTACAGGGGAACTACAGGATCAATGTAATATTGGTAACTACAGGTAAATTGCATTTCATAAGATAGTCACCATGGACAGAAAGCCAGATGCTTGCAGGTTGCTTTGGGGAAGTGACTGAGGTGGGGTTGGTCCTATAGCTTAGGTTGGCACAAAAGGGAAAGACATGGCGCTCTATTTAAAGGCATACCAATCAGCATTCTGTCACTAAAGGCTCATCAACACAACTTAAAATAAAAGTCACTTTACACCACCACCACATGTACGTAGGTGCATGAAAAGCATCTGCACACTGGGCTGACACAGCTTATTTTGCCAAGGTATGCCAGTAATACCAATGTTACGTAACCCAGCCCATATAAATACATTGACATCACACTGGGTGCTTTGTAACCATGTAGTTGAAATTCTTTATTGTTAATATCAGTAATATCTTTTAGGTTTTATTGCAACAATAAACAGCTGCCAAAAGAGTCAACTGCACTAATTAATGTTTGTTCGTTGTGCAGTACACAGCAGAGTGATTTTATCACAGCTCTGACTGGACTTGAGCAGAGAACTTTCATATAGAGCACGATTAAGTACTGTCGACTAAGCTAAAGTAAGGCATTACCTGAGACTGGTTGCTTGACTTCCAAGGACAGTGTCATAGGAAGATTGTACATGAGGTCACAGATTTCCTGGTAGCTAGAGGAGCACACCAGCTTCTCTCCAATTTTTACTATCTCATCTCCTGGACACAGCTTGTTTGATGATTCCTGGAAATACGATTAAAGACAGAGATCACATTAAACTTTTTCTCTGATAGACAGAGTCAGCAGTGTTTGAGCCTCAGATACCATTAACATTAAGATACCATCAATAAAGTCCTTATTCTAAGGTCTGAAGTATCCAATCACTGACTGAGATCTGCTATGAAGAAGAAACCAATTGGACATACCCTTTCTGCTGCACCTCCGGGCTTTAACCCAGTGATAAGAACTTTCAGAGGGGATGACATAATTTCCAGGTTAAGTCCAAAAGATTCGTCCTCACTTCTCCTCAGGGTCACTGTGTCAATGGTACAAACGCCCACCAGCTCGCTGGCTTCTCCCTTCTTACATTGCTGATGAGGTATCAACCCACCAGTCGTCCTGGGGTTCCTTCCACACTGGGTGGCAGAGGATGGGGGCGGGGATGAGGCCAAGCCTGCAGAGGTTTCATCAGCTTTGGCCTTCTGCTGTTGGGGCAAGTTTGGCGCTTCAGTGCTCATCATACTTTTGACACGTGTCACTGCTTTATGCTCAAGCTTGGGGGAGCGCTTTGACTCAAACTGTCCATCATCTTGGTTTGTATGGTTTTCATTTAAAATGGTCAGATTAGTGGAGCCGGAGCCGGAGCCGGAGCCGGAGCCGATACCGCTCGCTACTCCCGCTTTGTGCTCATAAGCGCAGCGGATTGGCAGAAAGGGCGACTCAGAACCAGGTGATTCAGACTTATTGGTAATGCTTTCTTCGAAGTGTGAAAAGCTATCATAGGGTGGTGTTATTACATCACTGCTTCCACATATCTGCAACTCTCCACCATCGTCACTGTCTCCATCTACATCTAATGATGATGTAGCAATTATAACGTCTGAATCAGCTTTGGAAATGTGAGATGATTGTGCATCGCTGAGGTTAATGGAGTCAGATTTTGTTGCTCTGCGGAAGAGCCCAGCGTTCCCAGTGTTGTCTGAATCCTCGTCATCGCTGAGCTCATCCTCGGAGCACATCACCCGTCTCTGCCGGAGGAGCGGGCTCCGCACAGAGGAGGGGCTCGAGACAGCAATAGGCTGAACACTGGCCTCTCCATGATGATTAAGAGGGACGGGGGTCTTGTCTTGTGATGTTTTGTACACAGGGCCACTCTCCACTTCTGTGTGAGAGGGGATGAAAGCTGAGTTGAAGACACAGGTAATGTGTTTTAATTAAAAAGGAAGTATGGTAACAACAGTTAACAGGTTAATGAAAGTCACTGCCAAATAAAACAAAGATGGTGTCACAAAGGCACGTTTCCCTCATGTGACATATTAAACCAAGAGTGGACATCAATCTAAAAACTGTCCTCTTCAAACATGCATTAAGCGTAAATTATTATAGAAGATTCTTGCCAGTATGCCGTCCTATGAGCCATTCTTACAAAGTATCTAAGTTCAACATGAAAGAAAGAAAATCCCCTATAAACCAAAGTAAGTGTGAAACAAAAACTGTCAACCACTGAAGACATTATACATCTGATGAAATGTGGATGAAGGTGCCAGATAAAGAACATGTTACCATGTGGCTGTGAAGAGCTGCCATCCACGGAGGTACTGCAGCTGTGCTGGTGGTGGAGTGCCTCGTCACTGTGTGAGCCCATAAGCATGGATTCAGACAGAAACGTGTGACTGGAAACATCGTGGGAGAAGTACTGAGATAGCTCTGTCTCTGAGCTCAGGGACCCCTGCTTCAAGAATTGTGAAAATGGACAAAAAAAGGAATCAAATGAAAGAAGAAAACGCCAACCACACATTTTGATGTATTTCTCCACAATTAGCTATGTAAAAGTAAAATTACCTATGTGGACAAAATAGAGAATGGTTTACTTAAATTATAATACTGTTGATGAGTAATGCACATGAATACGTACTCTGCTGGCAGGCTCAAGGAATCTCTTCATGGTCCAGCTGAGAGCAGGGGAGATGTCTCCTGGACTGTCCTTCGTTGCTGTTGGGCTCTTACTGGACAGGCCTACAGATTACAACAAGCAAAGGTCAGACACACACAGCAGGGGGCTTGTGTTGCAACACATGACGCTAACATGTAGAATGACTGTAAACACAAGAAGGGGAAAGTCAAATAGAACTGTGAGTACGCATATCAAACCTAGGGAGTGAGACGAGTGTCTGCTCCTGCTCAGTTTGTCCCTGTGTGTGGATCGAGCTATAATGTGATCCATCTCCTGTTCTGATACCTGCGGAAAGACAAAGAAATGCAGGAGTTGTATCATGACACAGACACAGAGTCACTGGAGAGAGACTGGGAGGACACAGGATGAACAAGTCGGAGATTATGACAACAGGGGGACATCTATTATCTATTTATGAGTTAATATATATAATATAATATATGATATAAGTAGAAAACAATATCTTTTACCTTGGGGTTAGGGTGTCGGCTTATAATGAGACTGACCGGTCCTGGGCCACATTCACTAAGAATAGCATAGGCCTCGCTGAGGGCAGCATGACGAAGACTGACTGAGTCCACCTCCAGTATCTGGTCTCCACGACTGCAAGGAGAGGCACAAGTGTCAGCACAGCACTGTCAAAGACCTCTGTTTTTCACAGTAAACACCCTTACAAGAGCACACATATACTGTTCAACTGCATTTTAGATTCACTTGTGTCTGTCAGTTTCCAAATCTTTTACCTGAGCCTGCCATCCATCTTGGCAACAGATCCCAGTGCCAAGCTATGAATGTAGATGCCAGGAGCAGAGTTTTCTAGGGTCAGACAGCAAACTCCAATCCCTAGTCCAACACCAGGCTCTAAAAAGATCAACATTCACTATTAGAAAAGAAGTGTTCTCAAAACAGCCATCGCTGCAAGGACAATCAGTACTGCCGTTCAGTTCTACTAAGAGGGTTCTCCATCAGTTCATCCAACCTTTATTAAGTGTGACCTCCATGACGATGCAGTCTTTTGGACCGGGGCCCTTGCGGCCATCAGCCTCATCAAACCCTGTGGGGACAGGTGTTCCCCCACTGGTGTTGGAGTTGGGTGAGCTGGAGCGACTGAGGAGGGTTGGGGTTGGACAAGGTGTCAGGCTGGGGCTGCGCAGGCGAGTTCGAATGGTCAGAGTCACTACACCTTTTTTCAGTTGCTGGAAAGAAAAGAATGGAATTTCTTAGCTTCTGACCAAGCCTCAGATTTCAACACAATTAGACAGAGCCCACTGTAATCATGCAGCCTACCTTGAAGGTCTGGATGGCCTGTTGGTGTGTGAGTCCTTGAAGAGACTCTCCATTCACTTCTAGGAGCTCATCTCCTACACAGGGAAGTAAACAGTTAGACTGAAATATAGGTTCTGAGTGTAAATGCTGATCTCATACTCATACATATATTCACTGTCCTGTATGTATACTCAGTTCAGTAAGAATGAAGAATGTAGAGGTATGGTTACCCTCTTTAAGTCGTCCATCAGCTGCAGCAGCTCCATGAGGGAAAATGGTTTTGACAAAAATCCCCATCTGTCCTCTTGCTGAGTCCTGCCCACCAACAATACTGAATCCTAGGCCCTACA
>JAUBNQ010000028.1:1173818-1189836 GCA_032353495.1 Ctenopoma kingsleyae
AGATTAGGGCTGGGTGATATGGCCAGAAATCTTCATGGTAGATTTTTCCATATTGAAAAAGAGGAAGGAAACAGTTTATTAAACTTCAAGGCTAAAGGCTGAAAAGAGAAGGAAATAATCAAATAGCGTTTGTCAGTGTATTTGTGGCTTATTCATATCCCCGTTGTCAATAGAAGCGTTTAATAGAAAGCAGTGATTTGCTAAACTGAACGGACAATCAGAGTGGTCTCTCTCACAGATTCAACATGCTATATTGACTGAAAAGTCACCAAGATTCTGAGTAGTGCGGACAAACTGCAAAACTTAGTCCACGGAATGTAACGTTTAGAAAACTCCACAGGATATGTTTTCATTTTAATTTAAGCTTAAGACTTTCTATCCACAGTCAAACGCTTGTTTGTGGGCTTTAATGCTACCTTTTCAAAAAGTGGAAAAGGCTTATTGCATTTCCCATCTTTGATGGTGATGAGGTGCTTTCTGGAAGATGAATTTCCAGACTGTCTTCTGCCCGACACGCTGAATACCTCCAGTGACAGACTGCTCCACCCGTGGTGTGTAAAAGAGTGCTACCACAGGGCTCCCAGTAAACTCAAATAACCCAAATAAAAAGAGACTGCTTCACCTGATTAAAGCTTAAAGTGAACTGTCACCTCTCTGCCACCACTGTCTGAACTTTGGCATCTTACTGTCCTGCAGGTTCTCTCATGTTGCTGCTGACTTTATGACCCCCCTGTCGTAAAATCATGCAGATTGACAGTGGAAACAAGTTGACTCAAGTTCAAATTGAAACAATTTCACCCGAAGCCACCTTCTCTTTGCATCAATTGATACCTGTGTCTTTGGTATCATAGACACAGTGGAAACTACAGGTTACTGATCCCTGTTTTAAAAGGATCTTCTTCTAAGCTCACACAACAGAATGCTCTAAACTAACCAATACGAATATGGATATGGATGTATCAAAAATCACTGACGGAATATTCTTTCAGCACAATAGTGGATCATGTACTCATGTATATGTGTGTGAAACACATCATGTGTTCAGACATGACTATCTTTACCTGACTATACCTGTAAAAACTTGCATTCTGACAATAAGCTAGAAGCAACCACTGTCCTCCCTTTGAGAAATACTGCTCGTATCTGAACAAAGAAATAGTTACCACATCTCAGCCTCAGATTTAATGAGGAGGTCCACGTTTTAAGTCTGTCTTAAAACAACTGTCACATAATCCCAAAAGTAAACTAAAACAGGGTTTTTTTGATAATAATTTCTGCTGGTCATGCATATCCCTTCCTAACATAATTTGAATTTACACTGGACACCAACCAATAACAAAAGATTCTGTCCTGCCGCTAGACTACATGCTCTTCAATCTTTCCCCTCCAATGTGCATAAAGCTGAAAAATCTTTCTCTTCTGGTACTTTATTTGCAAAGTCAAACATGTTGATTAGCTTTTGAAACCCAGTTTGTCCACAGTTCAAGCTGCATCCTGTCTTAACGTCAAAGCCAATTTTAAAGCAATTCGCCCAAGTTGTTCCTCTTTTCACAAGAATGGGACAGGTCTGAGGCCAGCGACCTTAGACAACCAAAATCTAATCAGCTGATCACTGAGCCCAGGTTGGTGTAAATTTTGAAGAAATTCCCTCATGGCATGCCTATGATATCACATTCACAAAAATAAGAAAGTTGGACGGACTGGACCTAAAGTCCAAGTCACCTTGACCTTTGACCATCAAAATCTAATAAGTTCATCTCTCTCTCTCACCTCCAAGTGGACATCTGTGCCAAATGAGCTTTGTAATGTATAGAATGCAACTTGTACAAATTACTCTGCTGCAATGCATTTAACTGATTTCTGCATTTATTTTCTTTTTTCTTTTTAATTGCATCTTAATCTAGTTTGATTTCTAAATTTTTATTTACTTTTTTCTATTGTATCTCAATAGATCACACTCCATGTGGGACACCCTGTGCTCCTGTAACAGGTGAATTTCTCCTGGTGTGGGATTAATAAAGTCAAAGACTAAGGCTAAATTTAAAGAAATCTCCTCCAGGCATTCTTGAAATATTCAACTTGCAAGTATAGTACGTTACTTAACTATACACTTAACTATGGCTTACATGGCCATACAATTCATTACATTCACTTGTTGTGAGAGTTATCTTTGCCCAGCTTTGTTCATGCATGTTTATCAGTGTGTATCTTCTATGTATGTTGAGTGTCCCTAAAAACAGAATCAAACATACCTGACTGTTGGAAAAAGCTGGTTCTGATTCTGATCTAATTTACTAAACTGCCAACTGAGTAGGGGACAAAATCATTTTTTGTCCAAAAAAAATCTGCTTCCTCTATTGCTTGGAAATGGTAACAAATGGCAAAATTTAGCAACAAATGAGATGTGAGTCAAATATCTGTAATTTGCAAGTTGTGTCAGAAACCTGAACCAACAAAGTTTTTTTTAGTTCATGAACTACACTCACTGACTGCTTCATTAGGTACACCTGGGAAATCTAATGCAATCTATATTTATATACATTTATTACTACAGTCATAGTGGGTGGTGGAATCATACTGGAGTGCAATATACTGAGAAATGTTCACATTAAGTGGGGGGGGGACATTAGGAACACTTAGTATAATGCAGAGCTGATGTATTGAACTGCATTAGATGTACAGCTGTAGGAAGCAGCAACATTTACAAAGTCATTTAGTGTTTAGAGTTTAGTTTGCCAATAGTTCTCCACACGACAAAAGAAGTCAACAGAAGAACAAACTGACGGAGGCGGCAGCACTGTGTCACAAACGATAAAAACATGGAGCACTGATACAACAAGCTCTCAGGGAAATGTCTCATTCAGAGTAAATTGTTCAGCTACTTCATCGTGTTGGTTCTATTTAGTATTTGATGATCATTCATGTTTGCACAGCTGTATGCTAACTGCATGTCATGGCTAGAGTAGTTGGCAATTGTCAACTATTGCATCCCAGTCCTTCTCTAGTGCTGGTTCGAAGCCCGGTGGGGAGGGTTGTGTCAGGAAGGGCATCTGGCGTAAAACCTTGCCAAATCACCATGCAGAGTGGTCCGCTGTGGTGATCCCGAACAGGAAGCAGCTGAAAGAACTTACTATGTATGATGTAGTTTTAACTCATAGTGCTCACAATCCAATGACATCAAGTGGGTATTTTAGAAAGGTGTAGCATATGTTTAGTATGGAATTCCCTTATTTTGTTTCCTAGGACAGTGTTTTCCTTGCTGAGCTGCAGTGAATAGACAGAAACACAAAAAAGAAATTCAAAGACTGTGACTTTGTCTAACGCAGACAGTCAGAGCCTCAAACTATCTTCATTCGAACTTTTTAATCCATGTCGCACTTTTGCCCCCATCTCACCCACTGGAGGTATACTAGGAAGAGGTGAGACAAGGTGGAGCAAAGCCACCTTACTATTGTTTTATGATAGACTCTGTCTTTTAAGCCCACAGCTAACCCACATCCAATTCATTCCAGCTCTGCCTGCTCCTGACAGTCACACGCTTTCACCCAACTTTAAGTCAGTGTTTTGATATCACAACTTTCCTCCCTCCCTTTCCATTCCTCTCTCTCTCTCACACACACAAAACCTGAGGGTAGTGCAGTCAAAGCTTGAAAACACATACAGTGTAGTAAAGTAATCAAGTGTTTCATTATCTGACTAGAAATTTTAAAAGATATTTCTCCCCTTTCCACAAAACCTCCTTTAACAACATCCTTTATCTTCCAGAAAAGCTAGTGTCACATCAGCCTCCTGAATATTTTTACTCTTCCTACTGAAGCCCATGATTCACCCAAGATGGTGACAAAGACTCATCAGATCAGAGCTGTGCTACGTGTGGGCCCGGAGACGGGAACATTTCAGCCTGCACAGGCACCAGGCAGAGCAGCGTGCGGTGTGGTGGTAGGCTGGGAACCATCAGAGCAGTGTGGATGGCAGCCCATCCATGTAAAAGCTATCACATTATTTCACAGTGAGGTCATCTGGAAGCTCTACTTAGAGGAGCACGAGAAAAAAAAAAAACAGTGAGTGGAATGACAGCGAGCAGAGGTTTTCCTCAGCAAAGTGTTTCATCTTTCTTTCATTCTCATCATGACACACAAGAGTGGGACGGGACAGATGTGCTGAGGTGCTGGGGCCCAAACAGGAGGGAGACTGGTGCAGAATGATTCGGTTTCATCTACACATAATGTAAACAGGATATAGAATCATCTGTTGATGAAACATCACTACTCATTTTAACTGAACCAAACTGTGAGGAGAGATCCCTGTGTGCAGGCTGCCATCACAAACAGTCTACAGAGGTCAGATAGTTGGTTCATAATGATGCAGTGACTTTGAAATGCAACCAGTCACACTCTGCTCAGAAGCTGCAGCTCTGAGGCACAGTGGGACCCAGACTCCCGTGTGCTGGGGCTCACATTTTTTTACACTGGTGCTATAGTTATAATGACCATGTCTACTCCATCACCAACGTGTCACTACATTCAAATAGAAGGCAGACTACACCGTACCTTCGGGCTACATGATCCTGCAGATCGCAGGCTTCCAGTTCCAGCTGAAAACACTGTGTGATCCCGCGCTGTAAACACATGAACTACACGTTTTATTCCACGTTCACAACTTCTAAACGCGTCTCGTCGGTTAAATCCGTGCGCCCGAGTGGATTTACGCGCCGCTTGAAGAAAAAAAAACGTGGCTCCAGACTCCAAAACTTCATGAAACACACATCCACCGCAGGAGAACCGTCCGAGAAGAGAAGTTTTTCTTCAGTTGCGCTCTTCGATGTGCTGCTTTCTTCTTTCTCCACAGGTACGTGTGATACGCTTCGGGGACTAGATGAGCTCCACGCTGATCGGCCGCCCTGTTCTCGGCTGCAGGCGGAGGGCGGAGTCAGCTTGTCCACATTTTGTTGAGACGGCTGTTTTGCCCTGAACTCCGCCGCCCAGACACCACTTCCTCCCCGCTGCCTACTGTATGCTGCCGTAGAGCCACCCCCACCCCCCCACACACCCACACACACCCGGGATCAGTGAGGTGGCGCAGTGGACCAAAGTGCTTCTACCAGCAGAGCTGCTGGAAGTACACAAGCTCAGTGTAGTCCAAACTTTCACTGGTGAAAATTCACTGAAAACAAGTAATAGTGAGTTAATTAATTCAGTATTTATTAATGAAAGAAAAGATCTGTTGGAACTTGGTGTGAAGCAAAAACAGCAGTTGGTGAAGTTAGAGATGATTTGATCCACTTCTGCTTCATTAATAATAATACATAAACATTTATTAGTTTCTGTTTTGCTGTAAGATAGAAACAAGTAGTGGAGTAAAGTGCAATATTTCTCTCTTTTAATTATAGTGGAGTAAAAGTCAAAGTGACCAAACAGCTGAGAAACTGAGAAAAGATAATTGTGGCTTACAGAAGTATTATGTAAGTATGTATTGTAATCAGAGGTGGAAAGTAGAATTTAGAGGTAGCACACGTCCATTCTCTGTTCATTTTACAGCTCAGAGGGAAACATTGTGCTTACTTCACTATTTATTAGACAACCAGTTACTTTTCAGATGCAGGTTCTTAACTAATAACTGATTGTGTGTTATTATGGATAATGCAGGTTTAAATCAGCTCTACCTCTGCAACATTACTGATGTTTAGTAATCCAGTACAGTGTTTATCATTCTGCTTACTGATTATTTGTATATTTGGTCCTTTACATATATTTTAAAGATAATGAATTTATACTTTTACTTATTCAGTAACAGAGAGCCAGCTGCATGTTCCTCAATAACTCTCTATAGTAACACAGGTATAGTAACTTCTAATTCTATACTAATGATACTAGAAATGTTTTCACTTGTGAACATTTGCAGTTTACAGCAGAAATGTTTAATGAGATGACAATAAACATTTCTCCCGTTCAAATGTTTCATTTATCTGGTGTTGGAGCTCCAACGTTAGCTTTTTGATCTCTACTAACTAAACTCTCTGTGAAGAGAAGAAAAGTGCTTTAAGCTCAGACTGATTTAAAATGTTGAAGGAAACACAGTATATATCATTGTTATTATCACATATATTCTTGTGCGATTAATATAAAGCATGCTGTCTTATAAGGTTTGTCTGCATTCTTGAGTCAACTCCTACCAATCTATAATTGAAAGTTTAAAAAGGTTATAGAAATGCGAAGACATATACAAAACAAAAGAGATGTGAAAAGAGCTGAAGTCTTGTTTATTCTACAAAGATGTCCTGAACAAAATAAGACATTAGACCTTAGGCCTTCTCCACATATACAGATATTTTTCTATGTTTTGGCCTTTTGTCCACATGCAAACTGGGTTTTATGTCACTGTAAACAGAGGTGAAGATCTTCAAAAACTCTTTTTTCAGTGCACACACTCTGACTCCCTGTGTACAAGTAGGGAAAACAGAGTGTGTGCCGTTAATGCCTTCACTCAAAAAATGAAACCCTGACTTTATATAATTTTAATATGTCATTGTTTCAGGATCCATGTCAGTTAAAAACATTTGCTTTCAACTGACAGTTTTCAATTTAGTGTTTTTTATAAGGCAATTTTAGGCAAACTAGTGCTGGTATTAGTAGTGATATTTCAAGCAGATGGTCTACAATTAGTGTCAAAATTTCAGAAGAAAATATTGCCAATCATGTTCAAAAGAAAGACAAGATCATCTCCAAGCTGCCTGACGTTTGTGTGACCACAGCTGCTAATATTATTAAGACGTTTGAGGACCATGGGACTGTGGCCAACCTCCCAGGACTGGACTGCAAGAGGAAAAGTGAACACATGGAAAGTTGAAATGGTGGAAAAACAACCAAGGGAAACTCAAAAACAGATACAAGCTGATCTCCAAAATCAAGGAACGACAATGTCCAGTGGCCATATGTGGCTTTCTGAATGAATGTAGGATCAATGGGAGCAAATCCACAAAGAGACAACTTTATAAGACAAATATAAAACAAAGTGTGCTAAAATGCTTGTTGACAAACCACAGCAGTTCCAGTATCAGAATCAGTTTCAGTCACAGCTCATGGCTTCTCCAACAGTATAATGAGCCAAAACAATCATCAAAAAGCAGTCATAATAAATGTTCCTCTCATTTCAGGATCCATGTCCATGTCAATGCAGAGTGTTCTGAAACTGCTGGTCTGAGATGGGACTGACTTAAATGGCCTGGATCCACTGTCAGGTATTAGGTTACCCACTGTAAAACACGACTTTTGCTCCAAACACTGCCAACTTGACAGCTAATTGAACAGATATCAGACATCACTAACTAAATACTAATCCATTAAAGATCATATAATATACATCAGAAATTCTCAACAGCCTAGACCAGATGTGACCAAATCCCATCCTGGAGGGCCATTGCCCTGGGTGTTTTTCAACTGTCCCTTCTTTCCTCCTTCCCACCGCTGATTACCTACTTAGATCAGGTGTGTTCAGTCAATCAGAAGCTGGAAGATACCATCTTAGAAGAGGGTGGAGTGGGGGAAGACAAAACATCTGACTGGCTGAAAACCCCTGATCTAAGATGGATAGCAGAGATTGTTAGAAAACAATGAGTGCAGTGACCCCTGAGAACTAGGGTTGCCCATCCTGGCCTAGAATAAGTCCCTTCTGGACTAGGCTTCTTCAGGAGCTTCTTTAGACTACAGTGCTTTAAATTTTTAATCACAACAAATCCTTCCAGTGTTATCCCTGTGAGCATCTCAAACCACACCTAGAACAAGTCAACTGCTAGTAAATCTGCAGCTGCTCCAGTTACGGCTAACTAAACATTCGCAGTCGGAGTAGGTCTAGCTGCCATCACAAGTAGGTCCCGTATGCTCACAGCGCTCAGTGTGAGACAATGGCTCAATTTATACTTCATGACCTTGTATCGTGACTTCATTACTTGGAATAATGTTCACTGTTCATGTTCCTCTTAACTACCCCTGTAGTCAACCCAGACCCTCATGATGATGAGGCAGGATCATTCTTATCTTTATTTGAAATGTTCTTGTTTCTTGGGGCAGTTTTACTTCTTCTGAGTTGCTTTGTTTTAGTCAACAATCAGCTTCCAGTGCTCTGTGTCTTAATCTATAGATCCACTAAAGCCATGACCTTCTGCGCGCTGACTCCCTGCTGCTAATCCACCTACCCCGTAACACACTCACTCTTTTAAGCATGAGTCAACTTTCTCTTAAAAGTTTTTAACTACCTCTATTGGCAACTGTTTTAATCAACCACAGTCTGTATGTGGGTGATGTATTATCAAGTTTGACCCTAATGTCCTAGATAACACGGCCCTAAAGACTAATAACATACCATGACTCAATGATCACACATGGGAATTTAAAAGACAGAAAGTGGAAAAAAATCAAACTTATCTATCATTGGAGACTATTAAAAGTCTAATGATGGATTACTAAAATGCTGTTATGCAGTTGCCATAACCCCAGGTTTTTATTCCAAACCATCAACTCTGTCATCAGCCAGACTCTATCCAACACAGAGACCTCTTCTGAGAAATATATCCATCACTTTATTAACAAAATAAATATGAATCTCCCCACAGCCCAGATACCTCTGCATCTTTCTAGAACTGTCTAACATCACATCTCATCTTAAATAAGTCTCTCTTTCAGATTTAGGTGGATTAAATGACTAAATATTTATAGTCATTTGAATTCTACCACTTGTCAGTTAAACATTAGTACAACCAGATTTTTGAAATAGGGTTTCCAGACTGCTGGCCTACAAAAACCTTCTCAACTGCTCTTGGATCATACGGACTTAAAGATACCACTGTGAGACATATTCTGAAACAAATAAAAAACAGTGCAGACCTGGTACAGATCTGTAAAACTGTACATTTAAGATAAATAGATTTCATATTCAGTTTCTGTGTTGTGTATGGGACAAATACTGTACACGTGAGAGTACATAAAGCTTTTTTCAGTCAAGTATCTGCACAAGATCAGGAACTGAGAGACCTGAGAATCATAGTACCACTTCAGCTACTTCGAATGAGCATGCAGAAATAAAAAAGTCTACTTAACAATTGTAGCATAAAAACTTACCAACACATTTTGTCTTGTCATAAACACTGGATGACCATGTATCATTGTGTTCCATCTTTGTTTCATGTAAACAGGATGGAGGAATAACGGCTGTATAGATTGTTACCATCCACTTCAACAGAAGAAACTCAGGGAGCTTCAGAGAGTAAGCAGCAGCTCACCGACATCTGAAGCTATGATCTGTGTCTCAGCAGATTTGGACAGTACAGAAAGAGTTATTCATGACATTTGAAACTTTAACAGGTCATCAGTGGGGACAGATGTGGGAATAATTGCATGGAAGCAAGGCACATCGCCTGTGCAACCTGAGGTGAATTGTATAGATGTGTATTAGTTTCATAATGTGACAGAACTATGTTCTGTTTGTAATAGTTATAACCCTGTTAAGGATAGGGGGATTGCCCATCAGTCAGCAGAAACTTTATTGCACTGGTTGTTGAATATTTGCTTCACTGCTTGATCACAAGACTAGTACAGCGTTACCAATACATACAATACAATACTGCCTTTTGCCCAGTGACAGTTGGGACTGGCTCCAGCACTCCTGTGACCATTAAGAGGACCAGCGGCTAGGATAACAAATGGATATAGACAGTTTTTTTCATTCCTACTCCCACAATTTGCAATGAATGGCTGCAGAAACACCTTTGAACACAGATTTGTAAATTGATACTTACGCCTGCTCCTCATTAGACCTGTTAATGTGAAGGACAGCAAAAAAGAAGTGCACTTTTACTGATAGAGACTCATAGGCAATGTCACAGATGTTGTCACACACGGCTGTGGTCATTTAAATAAAACTATTTGGGGCAAGTACATGCACTTTTAGGTCTTTTATGGGTGGGATGATAGCTCAGTGGGTAGAGCAATTGTCTTCCAACCCAAGGGTCAGCGGTTTGATGCTCAGTCCACCCGAAGCTACATGTCTCAGTGTTTTTGGACAAGACACTGAAACCCTGTAGTAGCGCTGACACAGGTCTAACAGCTGTCCAAACAACAATTTCCCCAAGGGGATCAATAAAGTATCAATTATTATTATTATTATTAGTTGGGCTTGTCCAGGCAGATTCCCTTAAAGCTGCTTTGTTCATACAGGAACAGACAGACAACATCAGAAACTAACCCAGCTGACTTTGTGACGAAAAACATAAAGTAGCCTATAGGATAAAATGACATGATAGTGAAAAAAACGGATATTGAACCTTAAGCAGTTGAACTCTACAAAATAAATAGTGCAAGTGCGCCGCCTGTTGGTCTTGTTAGGGTACTGCCTTACAGGGCATTGACATGTTAATGCACTTTTTAAACCAGTAAGCACCAAAAAAAAAATCCGTTTATTGTATCAGGGTGGGTTAGTGTAAAAACATGTGAGACACATTACTGAAAACATCAACTATTTGTGGTAATAGTGACCTCATATATACATACATACTGTATATTCATACATATGTAACTATTAGCTTATGTGTGCTATTGTGTGATTCTTGTAAGATAGTTTCATGTTGAACTAAGCTAATTTGTTGATAGGGAGAGCTTTAATAAAACCAGTATAATAGGGCCACTGTAGTTATTTGTTCATGAAATTAGCTGACGTAGCATTCAACCAAACTTCAAGTTACTAGGTATTCAGGATATCTCGTTCTCTACCTGCTGGAGAAGTTCGGTACCACAGTTACTGCACGGCGCCATATTAGATAGACATTACATTGCTGCGGAGGAAGTCGAGGAAGGGAAGCACAGCTCCAGATGATAAGGGTGCTCAGACCGCAGTAGTCAGTTTACAACACACTTTAGGTAACTGCTGTATGGTTGACAACAACTAACTGAATTAAACATTTCGGGCAGCGGAGTCCGAGGCGTGTTGTTTTCGTCGTTGTTTAGCTAACTTGCCGGGAGACATGACTTCCTTGACTCAGCGGAGTTCAGGCCTCGTGCAGAGGCGGACCGAAGCCTCGCGCAACGCCGCTGACAAAGAGCGTTCGTCCGGCCAGGAGGAACACGAGCCCCGACGGGCAGACGAGCAAGACGATGACGATACCGGAGACTCCAAAGAAACACGGCTCACCTTGATGGAAGAAGTGCTGTTGTTGGGACTGAAGGATCGAGAGGTAATGATACATACATTGTGGTCTATAACGCTGTAAATTCAAGCCAAACCTTTACGTTAACGTTTACGTTGGATGTTGACGAAGCTAACTTTGGCTAATGCTATATTTTCCTTAGGTGACATAAGGTTAGCTAGTCAGCGTTAGCATCTTTGTTTGCTATAATGCTAGCTGTGGCTAACAACAATAATGGGCATCGTCTGTGATTGCTCGAGCTTATTTTAGCAGTGAATAACTTGTGTTATGGCCAGGATATTAAATATCATCATGTGACAGTTGTTATATGTTGACAGTCAATGTTTTTTTAAGAAAACGATTTGTAACAGAGGTCAGAGAAATTTAAACCGATTGGTTAATGATTCCTAAGTGTACGTGTTACTACGTGGAGCTGGTTGAGTTTTGGGGAATGCTGAATGTCTCACAGTGAACCCGTTAATCTACTGCTCTAAGTTACTTTTCCAGTGTGGCCTCTTATCATTGATGAAACACACTACTGAGATAGAGATACAGTGCCAGCTACAATGTATTTGCACCCCATGTGTTGTTTCTTGTCTTTTATTTTAATCACATTGAATCACATTGGGGGTTCATTGGAGAGGATTTGACACTTATTTATATAAGTTTGGATCATTTGAACCAAGGTGTGATAAGTCACAGGTTAAACTTGTCTATCTGGAAGTTTCAACAGGTGGCTGGTCCACTTCCGTTTGTAACTGTAAACTGTAAAAGAAAACAAAACTGCATAATGAAGGCAAACATTAAAATGAGTCACAGAAGTACTGAATGAACCTTACTGCCTTATAGCTTATATATACAGCTCTGGAAAAAAATAAGAGACCAATTTATTACAGTGGTCTAAGAGTATGACAACCACTCCATGCCAGTGTCTGTTAAATTCCTACAGATGCACAAATCATTCTGCTTTATGAGGTACCTATTAGGTGATCACCTGAATCAAATCTTATTTAATGTGGAAAAGAGTGGTATAAAGTTACCCAAAGGCAATGTGAAAAATTGGTGGAGAGCAGCCAAAATACAAAATGTGATTGCAAATGATGTTATTCCACTAAATGCTGATTTCTGAATGTTTTTTAGTGAAAACATCATTACCATTTTGCTTAAAAGTGTACAGGGGTGTACATTGTCATTTCCTTTAAAGTTATGCTCTAATGAACAATAGTTTTATTTGGGAATTAGTCACAAAAAGTAAGGCTTTTCAGTTCAATACTTGCACTGATCATTTTGCAGGGGCTTCTGATTTTTTTCCAGAGCTGTGTGTGTGTATATACAGCTCTGGAAAAAAATGGACAATATTTGTATTTGGAATTTGGGAGTTACGTTGTCACTAGTTTATAGAATAAAACACAAATATTAATTTTGCTCAAACATATACATTTAAATAGCTAAATCAAAGAATCTAATCATTTTGCAGTGGTCTCCTAATTTCTTCCAGAGCTGTATATCCCTTATAACCCATAATAAATCTTGGGTTACACATTTCATCCTTATAAACAACTCTGATGCACTGCACTCTTCAGTTTCATGTGGAGCCATTTTGCATTAGACACAACCCAGGCCTGGTGAGCACAGGTTCTTTTGTGACCTTGTTCATGCAGCCAGTTAGCCTTGTAAAATATTGTAAAGTGGTGTCGTAACATTTGAGATGTTGCAGTTTTTGCGGGAGAGATTTTGTGCCAGACTTCTGCTGCCACAATGTGTTCTTACCATCAACTTGACCATCAAGAAATCTTCTGCAACTAATTTTGTATGTATGTACCAATGTCTTGACCAAACTGAATCCTGACTGTGTGTTTCCATGATGTAGGGCTACACTTCGTTCTGGAATGACTGTATTTCATCAGGGTTGCGAGGGTGCATGTTGATCGAACTGGCCCTGCGGGGACGCCTTCAGCTGGAGGCATGTGGCATGAGGAGGAAAAGTCTGCTAGCCAGAAAGGTAGGACACGTTTTGCTGCTTTTGTACTTTTCTACTTTTGCTACATAGATAAGTTATTTAATTTTCTGCTTTCTCAGCCTGCTGGTGTTTTTTTTAACTCATGCTTCACATAATAGAGGAAATATCCCCAACCCACATAGAAATATGCACCTTTACTGTGTTCCAAATGAGGATTTTTGAATTTCTCTGTTTTATATAGGTGGATATCTTTGGCTTTGGGTGCCTTACCAAATGATGAATAATGAAAGTATATTTTAGCTACAGTCCCATTTGAGTGATTGAACTGCAAAACGCACAATAAACTGCACAAAAGGACTTGTCAGCAGCACTGTCTGGTGTGACAGTGGATGTCAGTCAGTAATATGAGTTGGACCTTGATAACTTGGAAATGACACTTTGCATCTATATCACCAGCGGCCGTCTGATAGCTACACCTTCTAACTTGCTGTCGCCTTTCTGAATGACATTGGCAGGTGATTTGTAAGTCAGATGCTCCAACAGGTGATGTGCTCCTGGATGAAGCGCTAAAACACATCAAAGACACCCAGCCACCGGAGACTGTGCAAAGCTGGATAGAACTGCTCAGTGGTGAGTTCCACTGCCCACACCCCTGCATTGGTGATACATCTGTAAATAGATCTACAGTGTTCATCAGAAAAATTATTTGCCCCCTTCCTGTGTTTTGTTTTTCCCATATTTGTCACACTTAAATGATTCAGACCATCAAACAAATTGTAATATTACACAAAGATAACCTGCGTAAATACATAACAGAATGCAGTTTTAAATGATGATTTCATTTATTAAAGGGAAGAAAGCTGCCCAAACCTGCCTGGCCCTATATAAAAAAGTAATTTTCCCCTGACCCTAACAAGTGCTTGTGCCACCCTTGGTGAACTGGCAATGAGTGTTCTTTGCAGAATTGTTTTAATTATGCTGCATTGGAGGGTTTTTGAACATCAACGACCTGTTTAACCCTCAGGCGTCACTTTAATTTACTACCTTCTTGAGTCATTCCTAAAAACTGCTATAAAAATATGACGGATTAATATTTTTTCTGCCTTTTATGCATGAATTTTTTAAACAACTTCTGCCCTGCTCAAAACTACCAAACATCCAAACATTTTCATGACTTTAACCCCTTAAATGCCAGTTTACCTGAAGTCACTGTTGTTTTTTATGAGAAAAACCACAAAAAAGTTTTTTTTTTTAATTCCTGACCTTTTCCACTGAGAGTGGAGAGAACCTAGAAGGATCCTAACTAGATTTTAGTAGTGAGCAGTAAAAATGTTAAATTTAACTATTTTTCTCAAGAATGAAACCCTAACATCACAGAATGCATAATTATAATTTGTTATGGCTATGAGATAAAAATATATTGTTGCAATGGGAGTCTGTGGGACATTTTTGTCCGCTAATGACTCAAGAGGGTAGTAAGTTTTCAATCTGATGCTACACAAAAACTATTAATGCAAAAGAGTCAATATTTTGGGTAATCTTGGACATATCCAAGACTGATTTAAAAAATGTCCCAGACATTAGTTTTTTTGGAACGTAAGAAAATGGTTGAATGTTTGGTAGTTTTGAGCAGGGCTGAAGTTGTTTAAGAGATTCATGCAAAAAAAAGAAGAAAAAATATTAATCTGTCAAATTTTTATAGCAGTTTTAGGAAGGAAACATTTTTGTCCTTAATGACTCAAGAGGTTAGTAAATTATTTTCAGTGTTCCAGTGATGTATTAGAAAAATCCAAATTTGATTTCTAAACTTTGTCAAGAGAGTTTGTTACAAAAAACTGTGGTGTATGCATTAACACAAAATGATAGCCAGATGAAGAGCAAAAATTTGCCCATATGGACAAAAATGTCCATAGTGATGCATGTGGGTTAAGGTCATGCCACAACATCTCAATTGGATTTAAGTCCGGACTTTGACTAGATTATTCTAGAACTGTAATTAATAACCGTAATAGATCCAGAAAATCACACCACCATGTTTCACGGTTGACTAATATTCAGTTATTTTTTATAAAATTCTGTATTAGTTTTACACCAGATGTAACTGGACGCACATGTTACAAAAGTTCATTTGTCTCATTGGCCCACAGAAAATTTGCCCAAAAGTTTGGGGGATATTCAGTATGTTTTTTGACAAATGTGAGACGAGTCTTTATGTTCCATTTGACCAGAATTGGTTTAAACTTTGAACTCTTCCATTGATGCCATTTTTCCCCACTCTTTCTTATTGTTGAATCATGAACACTGACCGTAACTGAGGCAAGTGAGGCCTGCCTCTTTAGATGTTGTTCTGGGTTCCTTTCACCACTGTTCCAAGTTTTCTCCATTTGTGGATAATGGTTCTTTCTTACTGTGGTTAGCTGGAGTCCTTGGAAATGACTTTGTAACCATTTCCAGATGGATATATGTCAATTGTTTGTTGCTCATCTGTTCTTGAATTTCCTTAGATTGTGCCATGATGTGTTGCTTTTTGAGGGATTATTTCTTCACTTTATCACACAGCTTTTATTTAAGTGACTTCTTGATCCAACAGGGTGACATTGCAGGCCTGGGTGTGGCAAGAGAACTTGAACTCTGAAAGTTAAAGTTAGATCATCATTTAAAATCTGCGTTTTGGGTTTACTCGGGTTATCTTTGTGTAATATTATAAATCTTCTCAGTCATTTACGTGTGACAAATATGCAAAAGAAAAAATCAGGAAGGACTCTACTGCATACAGTACTGTATACATGTGAATTTATGCTGTGTCATAATGTTTGTACCCTACTTAGTTTTGGGCTTGTATATACACCACATGAATTGAAGTGTAGTTTGCACTTTAGTTACAT
>JAUBNQ010000028.1:1189936-1206911 GCA_032353495.1 Ctenopoma kingsleyae
AATGTTTGTACCCTACTTAGTTTTGGGCTTGTATATACACCACATGAATTGAAGTGTAGTTTGCACTTTAGTTACATCGTAGATACATACGATCGGTAATAGCAAATAGTGTTTAGAGTTTGTCCATGTCTTGTCTTTAACATGTCAGAAAACTCTCAGTAGCTTCAGTGAGTTTGTTATGCCACTTGGTGGTATGGTGTGAGGTCCATGAAAAGTGATACCAGTGTGTACCTTCTGCTGGTTACTGCTGCTGTCATTTATACTGTATGAGATACTGGTACTCGCACAGTTCTTTGTATTGTCTTTGTCATAGCACCTTGTTATAAATGTTATCTTTTCTGTGGTGACCTGTTTTGTGTTTTATCTTCAGGAGAGACATGGAATCCCCTGAAGCTTCATTATCAACTGAGAAACGTGCGTGAACGGCTGGCCAAAAACCTGGTGGAGAAGGGCGTCCTCACTACCGAGAAGCAGAACTTCCTGCTCTTTGACATGACCACACATCCTCTAACCAACAACAACATCAAGCAGCGCCTCATCAAGAAGGTTCAGGAGGCTGTACTGGAGAAATGGGTGAATGACCCGCATCGAATGGACAAGCGACTGCTTGCGCTCATCTACTTAGCCCATTCATCAGATGTCCTGGAAAATGCCTTTGCCCCTCTGCTAGATGATCAATACGACCTGGCCATGAAGAGAGTGAGGCAGCTGCTGGAACTGGAGCCTGAGGGGGAGAGCATGAAGGCCAACTCTAACGAGCTGTTATGGGCTGTGGTTGCCGCTTTCACCAAATGAGGCTACCAGAAAGAGGACAGCAAGCCGTTGTGGCATTCAAGTGGCATTGTGCATTGGGGTAGGAATCCAAGTACTGGCCCTAACATGGTGACTTGACTGACTTACAGTTTACCCCCTGCCTGGACTTTTGGAAGGGGATGCCCTCTTTTCTCACCTCTCCTTTCCCTCCCTCATTTTCTTTTCCTTCCGGATAACTGTTCTCGTTGATCCTTCACGGCCCTCATGTCATTCCTGTGTTCACTTTTGCTTAAAAAACGCATAATGTAACTTTGAAGAAAGTGATTGCTGACGGTATGAGTGAAGCCAAAATCCAGGTGTTGATTCATATCCTCTTTCTTTTCTGTTGGGTCTATCTTTGAAACTGCTTCTTAGAGGCATGGTATGTATGACACAGATTACTGAAGGTACCTTCCTCCCATACCTTACAACACATTAACCCATGTGGACCCATGTGATGTATGTGTACAAATCCATGTACAGGACAATGATGCGTGTGGAAAGACAGGTTAGCTGATGATCCTGACGAGTCTTTAAATGGATGTCTTCTACGAAATGTGATGGAAGTGTATGGATATGATCCGTTTAGTGTCACAGGATCTTTGACCTTTATATCAAGTACTGGGCGACAACATCCAAAAGTCTGACTCCACTACCTAGTACTGTTATGCTGTGAACATTTTTACTCAGTTGATGCCTCTTAATCCATCTCATCCTTGCATTATATTCCATTACCTGCTCCTGCTGTGCAGGGACACGGGGGAAAGCTGTCCAAGCTCGCAACGGTACACCCTGGACATGTAACCAGTATATCACACAGAGACAACCTTTTATTCACACCTGCAAGTTTGCAGTGGACCTGCATGTGTCAGGTCATGGGATTGTGGCACTCGACGGTATCCCCCTCTACCAGCTGGATTCCAACTGAGGATACTCCTGCTGTGAGGAAATAAGTGTGACTCACCGAGCCATCCGTGCCACCGGACATTCCACCCCACCTGGCTGAGAGTCACATGGGACGTCAGTCATTCAGTAAACTCAGACGCGTTGATGGAGGGCTGACTAGTATGACTTTCTTTATCGATTACTTACATCTCAGCCTCATTGCATATAAACATCTCAAATGAAAAGCCTAAACACTTGATTTGTGTTGTTTCAGTACTAATTTCTGAAAAACACAAAAGTGTTAAACTAAAAATGAAGCTAATAATGAAATGTGAGTTTTGGTAGATTAACATAGCTGTGTTAGCTAAGCAGGCTAAAACACCTAAATCTTTTCATGGCGGCAAGAAACTCAGGAAAGCAGAGCTGAACAGTGCTTTTCCTCTGTTGGCCAAATTCATACAGGCGTAGTTTTCACTTAGTGAATTGAAGTCTAATGCAGGATCACTGCGTTTATGATGTTTGTGTGAGGACCTGGACTTGATTTAGGAGAAAATGAAACCCTTTCAACTCATTGACTTACAGTGAAATATGTCCAGTGTGTTTAGTCACTTTAAAACAGACAGAGACAAGCTGCTACCGTCGCTCCCTCTAACATGAAAAGAATGCAGTCAGCAACTGTCTCATGCACAGAAATATATTTGTATATAATATATTGTCTGAATTCAAACATGAAGAAACACATAGAAGTCTGGAGCTGATAATTCCTACTCTACACCTCAATTCCACACAGCATCTCAAAATCCTGTCTTCACTGGGGAGATTTGAGTACTGCACTAGTTGCTAACTCATGAGTCAGCTGGTTTATCATCTAGCACAATATACAGCATGAAAATAAAATAGCTTCACAATAGTTGAAAGGTGTTTTTTCACTTTTAATGAGGCTAAGTTAACAGTTCCCACCTGCTTCCATCTCTACACTAAGCTAGGCTAAACATATTCCAGCCCCTCACAGTCACTGTGTTGGGCATACAGAGCTAAATTACATGCTGGTCTTCTCATGCAAGTGCGGGCTCAGTGACAAATAAGTGAATTTCCTAAACATCAGCTTCTGCTTTAATGTCCAGACAGTTGTTCTGTGCAGTAAGTTGTGAGTGCTGTCAAAATAAACCAACTGCATTTACTAAACTTTGACAAATCTCATGGATTACCTAACACGCTTGCCAAGCGGATACAGATGAATCAAAAGATGGGCCCTCATTCCAGAAAGTGATGTATATACGTGTGTGTTTGTATCTGGCACAAAGTGGTTTTGTCACAGTTGCACTCTCAGCATTCCAAACGATCATGGTTCATGATGTTGGAGGTCGTTCTCTAAAAACATCCAACAAAGCCTTTTCACTGTCTATCATACCACGCTCTTAATTTCGTATTGCCTCAACTTTATGAATAATTTCTTCCACGTTTGTTTAACTGTTCTCTGTTGTAACACAACTTTTGCTACTTGACCTCATGTTTTGTGAGAGACATTGCTTTATTTACAGACAGCCTCCTTCTGATATTGTATGTAGCAAAGGGCTGGGAGTGATTAGTCAGTGACTGTGGGAAAAAGAAGAGAGGTGAGCAGTCCACAATCACCTGTTGTGGATTGAATGAGAGATTATATGTTATCTAAATAAAGGGACCTCTAGTCTGTGTACTTTTTTCATCCTAGACAATAAACCAAGAGCTTTGGAAGTGCCTAATCATATAACTGATTTAAAGTTTTGTTTGAAGCTTGTGGACCTTTAACACAACCTCTTCATCCCACATGAGGCCTCAGGTTTAGCTCATGTCTAATTTGTTGATTCTGTGAGGCCATTGACCGCCGTCTGTGTGCAGTGGTGTGTGGGTGAAGTGTATAGAATACAGATCCACTAAGATGTACTGTAATGAGAATAACTTCACCCTGAAGGAAGCAACACTCACGCTGGTATTTGTTGTGATGTGTCTGCCACTGCTTTGCCACTTGGACATGTCATAATTATTAATTTAGCTTTTTTAAAAAAATCATACATCTAATCCCAGGGGATGTACACAGAATTCATCAAAACAATTCACTTAAAAACATGAAACGCAGCATGAACATATATTCTCTTAACACACCAGACAAACATGTCCAGTGACAGAAAGTAACTAAGTTCTCCAATTTTATTTTTTTTAAGTATTTCCATGTTGTTTCTCATTATTTCAACTGGACTACGTTTCAGAGGCAAATATACTTATCTACATTTATTTATCCACTTTAGCTACGAGTTATTTTTCAGAACCCAAGAGTATAGAGTAATCGTAAGACTGACTGTGAAGTGACCCAGCAGTACGTAAAGTAATTTAAACTATAATCATTAGATTCAAAGCATACGTTGAAATACCAGCTGCAGCAGTAAAGTTATGAAAATGAGAATGTATCAATAAACTAATATATTACGTATATTAAGTATGTAATGTAATGTATTCTACAAGTATGTTTTGTGTTAAGTAAGTTTTTGAATGCAGGGTTTTTACTTCTAGTTTGGAGTATTTCACTTACTGTAAGTAAATGATGTGGGTACTTCATGTAAACATCAGGAGCAGGAGAACACTTCACTTCTCAGAGTACAGTAAGGTTATTTATTGAAAAAACACGAGTAATGATGCTGCAGCAGTACGTCTGCTCAGCACTTTGTGGTAATGATCTTGGATTTTTCTACATGGAGGTAACCACCATATTCCACTTTCCTTAACTAGACTGTAGCTACCATATATGGATATTGTAGGAATGAGTTAAATAAACATGTGCTGCCAAATGTGTTTCTACAACTAAACAAAGTGAATATCAGATATCTTGTACTATGACTTTGGGATTACTGTGAAGTAATTTGTCAATTGGAAGTACTGTTAGTATCAAAATCCCTGTTATAAGGGGGTGAAGTTCTGAAAGTTTGGTTAGTTGATGTCTCAGGAACGTCCTCCTCGCCCTGTTAAAGACAGGAGAGCTTCATTAAGAGCAGGCAGTACATGATGACGTATTTGGTTAATTTCACATTAAATTAACTGAAACCAACACCAAGTTGATGACTGGAGAACAAAGTTAGCAGCCGGCACAGCTGACTGATGGGCAGAGTTAAGCTCACCTGGTTTTCAGGTAAAAACTGAGTATATTAATGCATCTAAAATAGTTAAACTTTTAATATTTCAGAATGTTTTTTATGTAAATGTTTTTGCTATAATTTCAATGATTGCAGCTCAACATCAAAAATCCAATATCTCAAAATATTAGCATATTTCAAGTTGGAGTAAATTACTATTCATACAGCATGAACACTGTTTCTGTCTAGTTCAGTACCTGCAGCCACAAGCATCAATCAACTACGATCATCGACACCCTCCACAAGGTAAGACGCAGGAAACATTACTGAAAGGGCTGGCTGTTCACACACTAAATTCATGGAAAGATGACTTGAAGGGAATGACAAGGTGCACAAGCAACAGGGATGACTGCAGCCTTAATGAGACTGTCCAGCAAAGCCAATTCAAGAACTTGGGAGATCGTGACAAAGAGCACAGACGTGCCTGGTTTTAATAACACGTTAACTGCACCACAGGCTGATCACCTCCGTGCCACACCGCACTGATGGCAGTGATTCATGCTAAAGGAGCCTTTTAGTACATAAATGAACATAATTTTCAGAAACTGGACATTTCTGTGTTATTAATCCTTGTTAAACACCTTGGCACATATTATAATAGTTGGAGATACTGGATTTTTAATTTTCATGAGATGTAAGCCATAATGATCAAAATTAAAACCAAATATTTCAGTTTACATGTAATGACTCTAGAATATATGAATTTCACACTTAACACACACAATCTATTACAAATTTTATCTTTTACCTTTTCACAATATTCACATGTTTGAGATGCAGCTGGTACAGTTCAAAGTTTTGGTGGTAATTAAATCCCCTCACTGTAACATAATCTACATTTTTAGAGCTTCAATACCAACCTTAAAGTGGCTCATTCAATCCCTTTAACTTTCAGCTCATCTCGAACACGACTGAGATAATCAGGATCTGGGTATCCATAGCTGCAAACACAATGACACAAACTCAGTCATTTCATATGGTCTCTCCTCTTCAGCCCGGAGAATACAGCATTTATGATTTCCAAAAAGAGTTTCAAATTTCTAATTTTCCACTTCACCTCAGTCCATCTTAAATGAGCTGAGTGAAGGTATCTTGTTTTTTCCTTTGTACAGTACAGTTTTAACTTGCATTTGTGGCTGCCGTGTGGCGATTCATGTTGACCATATAGTCAATATCAAAGGAAGGAATCATACTAATTCATTGTTTATTTATATTTCTGTGGCTGTAGCATATGAGCATGTCAAAAAAACTGCCTGCTCAGTTGGCTGCAGGTAGATTGGAACCATAGATACATTTAGTGGTATGTAATGCAAATCAGCAACATGGGATAAATAAGAGTCCTTACTGTGTGGGTCCTCCATGTGTTGAGGTTTTGTGGTGAATATCATTCCATGTGACCATGTTGTTCCTTCCACTGGTTGTGGACCGACCAACGGTGAAGGTGAGTCTCTGTTGAAAGGCTTTCCGCAGCAGTTTAAGGATTCTCCTGCCCTCTGGAGAGTCTGGAAGATAGGCTGTACGCGTCACACCTTCATATGGCTGACCGGGGTTAGGATGCTCCTCCTGCAGACAGACAGTAGACAGTAGAGATAGTGCTAATACTGCACAGTTCTTCAATGATTTTTCTTTTGATAACTGTGTTCTAAATGATAGTTTAGAACCTATGCTGTTCATGCTTTTATTTCAAATGTGTACATAGAAGTAAAAATACAAGCCTTTTCTCATATTTCTGGTTAAATAAAAAGTTAAAATCAATGATGAAGGCTAGAAAGTGGACCCTGAGTTAAATTAGTTTGTCAAACTACTGCTTCAAACATCAAATGCAACTCGTTCAGCGTTGTGTGGTCTTACCTTTTGGACACCACTTGGAATGTAATATTTAATAATTATTGTTCCATGCTTCTCATATCCAGGCAGAGATGAACTGCTGGTGCTGACATTCATTCTACCTCCATCAGGCTGTGTGCCGGTCAAAGTGCCGTATAGCTCTCCGCATGTTGGGCAAACAGGCTTGTAGTCAAAAGCAGTTTTCAGACAGCCTTTGCAGAATGAGTGCTTGCACTGCAGGGTCACTTTCTTTGTTGCTACTATTGGATCCATACAGATTGGACACGATTCATCTTCATGATCTCTGCTGTGTTTAGGAGAAGGAGCCGAGGTTCTGCTGCCTCCACCGTCTGCTCGACCTTTGTGCACTGGGCTCTTTCTTGAACTTGATGTATGTTGAAAAATTAATTCCTTCAATCTAGCAATGTGCATAAAAGGCCCTGTTACTTCAGTATTTTTCTGTTTGACTTCAAAAAGCAGTTGTGGAAATCTCTTCTGCAGATCGATTTGCTTATGTGGACTCACAGAGACAGATGTGACCTGCAGGTCAGACGCAGTTCTCTGGTAGAAAGTGATGAATCGCTGTCTGACCATGTTAGCACGTTCAAGGGATATGGAAGTTTGACGTGGTCTTAAAGTCACGTGTACTGTGCTTGCTCTGTGGCCAGGCTGTGATTCAATGTCAAAACTACTTCCTTGAATTTTGGATAGTTCATTTTTGCACTTTGTCTCAATGTAGGCCATAACAGATGCAGAAACCTCCACAGATCTGATATGAGTTGAAGTGTGTTCACATTGCAGTTTGATAAAAACTTCCTCCAGTTCCTCATAGGTTCCTTGCACTGTGTAGCAGGAACTCCTTTTCTTCACCATATAGGGTTGAAGAATCTTCATTATTTTTTCTTTGTCTTTGAATTGAGCTTCATCGATGTTGGCAGTGATGTCTGTGATGAACTGCAAAAGGACATGACGGTTGAATTAGTTATTATATATGCAAAGGAGGTCACCACTGGTCTTCTTTGCCGCTCAACATTGTTGCCATACAGGACAGCATTCGAATACATACCAACAAATAAACTGCAGTCAGCGTCATACCAGCATGCTTTGTGCCAGGAGCACCATTCAAGTGCAGAGTGCTGTTTCCTATTGCATTTATAAATGGTGGCTGGCAAAATAAAACTAAATTAGTAAAACATAGGATGGCATGAATTGTGACCTTTTTGGCTTTCCATGCATTACATTATTATTATTACTAACTGCATTAAACACAGTTCAATTCAAAAATTTGGATCAACAGTTTTCTCTAACGATGATGCAGTGAATGGTATGTTATAATGGGGCAGAAACAATGACTCCAGAACTTAAGTGATTCTTAATAAAAAAAGAAGTACACTCTGCATCACCATTTGGGTGCACAACATAAAAATGGTTCATGTAGTGAATGAAGTCATTTGTATTCGTTTGAATTGGCGCGCTTTTATTTTGAAGGTTTAAAGCACAAGCCGGATGTCAGTAAATTCATAGTTTTCTAGAAAACTTTTCTTTCTTGTGTTAGTCGAAATCCAAACATGTTAGTTTCCTTTTGTGACTAAAGGAAAGGAAACTCAGATGGCTGCGTTTCACTACGTCTTTCTCTGAAAACAACTACAGCGGTGATTAAGTATCAGATAAACCTGCACCGAGTATAAAACCTGCCCGTTCCCTGATTTCACACCTTTCGTTAATGTGTTGAGGTGTAAATAGATGAAACTTACCGCCATGCTGGTAAAACTGCAGCTACACTTTGTTTCTCCTCTGAGCAGAGTTCCGTCCTAGTTTCACTTTCATCTTCACGTTGTCTTCATTCTTCATCACGTAACGTGTAGCGACGCCTGGCGGCTGCTAGGGACATTACAGTCAACAGAAAACCCTCTTGCGCACATATATACTGTACTGTACAGATCTGAGACACTTGTACTTTATTCCCTTTTATATTCCTGTATACCTGGACATTTTAGATGAAAATATTGTGTGCATGTCATTTGATTATATCCTAACCATAAAATGTGAATGAAACATCACTGCACTTTTCAAAAAATCAGTCATATTAATTCAGATACTTGTCATTGTCCCACACTGAACAAGTGAGAGTTCCTGCAGTAATCTGCACTTTGTTTTCAACTTTAAATGACTGGGTTTAACAAGGTAGCCAGGATTTCATTCACACAGGTATCAAATATACTGTATAAAGTCATATGGATTGTGCTGTTATGGTTCAGTTTTCTGTGAAACATGCAGCCAAACAGGCCAAACAGGTTACAGCAAAAACATTGTTTACTAATGTGACTAGTGCTTGAATACAGCTGGTCTTTTTCGAGGTAAGACAAACACTTTAATGCACAACATTAACATGTTGTGACTGACTCGCTTTCATTTTTAGTGATACAGCTCATGGGTTTTTATATTATCTTCACTATTTATCTGCCACCACTTGACAAATTATCACTTTAAAGCTGATTAGTTGAAAGTTTACCCACAGTCATGACATTCGAATTTTGAGTTTTTATTGTAATTACCTAGAAATGTGTGCACTATTAAAACAATTTCCCTAAATTGCTGTTAAAAAAATATAAAATTTAAATTTACAACTCTGCTGTATTGATACTAAGAACATCATAAAGTCATGTTTTCAATAAAACATGGGATTGAAGGAAAGTAAATAATTAATGATTAGCAAACCTTTCTGTGGAATATGCATGTTTCACACTTGACTGGGTAAAATATAGTCTTCATAGTGCACATATCTTCATGTAATTATATCAAAGTTTTACTAATTGTTGCAGTTTTATTTAAATTGTGGAACAATTCCTGGGTAATTATTATGTAATTAGTGGGAGATTACATGTATGTTTTGATGATAATGCCATGACCTTCAGTTTTAATGCAAGTATAAAAACATGTAAGTATTTCTACACTATTGTAATGATCAGAAACTGTAGTGCAGATAAAAACTCAAACAATAGGAGACTATTTTCTAGACTGTTTTCCTGTCTCTTGGTTTTGACTCTATAGTAGCACAGATCTTTGTCCTTGTTTTAATTTATTCATGTATATATCCTGGACCCTGAGGTCTTTGCCTAGTAAGTCTCTTATAAACAACATCAAAGCTGAATGACAGTGTGCTGGGCAGGAAGTGGCCAGCTGGGGGCAGTGTTTGTCCATGTGTATGTCTCTCCTGCTCAGTCCACAGACCATCTAAGCTCTCCCAGTGCATTTCTCTTTTATGTGGTATTCATCTTCCAGGATCAACAGACTAAAAATGACAGAGAATTAATTCCAAGCACAGATACGATCACACTCAGCAACCAATATGACGCATTGTTCCATGTAAGATGACATTGTGTGTGGTGTGTGTGTGTGCGTTTTTGTTGGTAAAATGTTTTTCTGCTAGTAGAACAAACATCCACAAGTCTGTGACTGACTTGGTTATTGTTGAAACAGGACTGTGGAGGCCTCACATTAACATTACATCTGCTTCTACTGTAATCAAGCCCATGTTTTTATTCAGGAGCTTAAGTCAGTGTTTGAGGTTAATTTCTGCATTGTCTTTTATTATAGTAATATTGATAGATTTCAATTTTACAATTTATTCAACTGTTCATATTGTATATACTATGTGTTCTACACTACACTTGTTGTTGTTACTGTGTTTATTTTAACAGCTGATCAAAAGATGAAATTGTTATGTATTCACATTTTAAGGTTACTCTCTAATTATTATGAAAGTCTGATCTAAAACATAACTGTCAGTCATATCAAGCTGGTTCAACTCAAAAAGGCACGTTCTTGTGCTTCTGCAAAAATGTGAGTTAAGTTAAAATAGTAGAATGTCATTTTATCAGCTTCAATAATTAAAAAACTACCTCAGTCAAGTTTCAAAACAGTGAACTCAGGTCAAGGTGCATATTGTGAGAAATAAATAATAAATATTAATGGTATATACCTGATCGTACTTTTAATTTCCTAATGTATCAGTCTAAATGGTGTTTCAAAGACTTTGTTACACTGCAGAAATACAGTGTTGGTGTAAATGCTTTACAGTATTTAGGTTTGTATGTGCATATTTGTGTTGTCCTAAAAGCAGTCACATTTAAATAGAATGAATCTAAAAATACAAGAAGAGGATGTAAAAAATATCCCACATTCACAGTCAAAGCACATAGGTCATAGCCTCATACCCATCACCTGTTCTGACTGCTGGTACTGTTCTCTGTCCAGCAAGATCATACTGGAATAGGGTGTAGTAAATGTTGCATCCTCGAGGGGCTGTAGCAGATGCGCAGAGCCTCCATCTTGTTGAAGGACTGTATGTAATACAGACAAATCAACTCTTGACTTAGGATGATTCAGTTACCAGGTTTTTACAATGTTTAGAGTGTAATCCTGTTCTGTGTGATGCATTATTTCCATTCCTGACCAGCAGCACTGTGGCTCATGTTACAGGATTAGACTTTAGATAATTGCTATGTTTAGTGTGGGTCTAGTGTGAGGTGTTTTAAATGTGTTAAATGTGAATGTCTGATATTTCACTCGTAGGGATGCTAATCTTAGTGCAGACAAGTATTAACTGTGAGTGATGACTTATATCTGGACTTGACTGAAGATTTATGACACACATGATGTAATCCTACACATCCGCTTACATCAGTGTTATGAAAAAAATCATCATCATTATGAAATTATGAAAGTTTAGAGCATCTTACTCAGTGCTGCATACAGCAAAAAAAAGAACAACTCATTCATCTGAATGAGATTTATAAATTAACTGGATTAACTTCCTAGTTTCCCACACGCAGATAGGGGAAAAATAACCCTACAGCTCCTGTAGACTTTCCAAAAGGTATTTGAATAAATTGATCAAATTCTGACAATAAAAATAACCTTTGGAATTTGTGACGCTCAGAAAACATATTCACGACGAGTTCATAGCTACTCCTGCGACAACGACTCTCTGTGGTAAAACTGCTTTGGGGTCAGTGTGCACCATGTGATCAACATGACAGTTGCAGTAGCACTGTTTGCCCACTAGGTGGAATTGCTTCACAGCCCAGGGATGATCCTGAAACTTGGTTTGCTTCAGTTCAGTTTGGTTAAAGTGTTTAATTAATATGACGTTTGTCCTGTCCTATCTAAAAACAAACAAAAAAAACTTGTCTCTGCATTTTCCGTGTGTTTTGTTGTGTTGATGCTTACTCTTTATTTTGTTATTGGTTTTTGCACTCAGGGCCACCGTACTGTGGTGGACCATCTGTTTGGGAGCATGACTGTTTTCAGTAAATTTCATGGTTCACTACAATGTAAAACGTCTTCTACATGTATTGAGTTTTTGATTTGATGGTGGCACTCGTGTGCTTTATGATGTTTAAATGATCAGTGATGTGTCAAAGTTACCATGACAGAGCACAGACACAAAGACACACTATAATGTAATAATACACCGTCTATCATGTCAGTACACTCTCATTCTCATTGGTACAGTTGCTATGTTTGCTCCAGTTATGTCAAAGTAAAATAGAGTCTGACCAATAAATGAGTCAATATTAATGATTTCTAAGTCTGACAGCCATATCTTTTCATTCTACCATCTTTTGATTCACTGAATACATTTGTGAAAACTATTATATTGTACTAAATCCTGCAGCAGTGCCACCTACCTCCAGTAATAAAGCAGCATCTGCTTGCTCATTGCTCAACCACAGCTTGTTTAAATAAGCATGCAATTACAGAGGTAATAAGTAAGTTCCACATATGCAAAATCTGACTTTGCAATGCGGACATCAAAAAGAATCCGAAAAGTAGCTCTGTATGCAGAGTGGCTCATTTCACATCAATCAATATGATATTACTGGATTAGAATTACTGATGCATTCATGCTGTATGTTCATCACTGAATGTTTCTTCATATTATAAACTGCTGTGTAGCTTGAGGCTCAATGAATGTCTGTGCTATACATGAAAGCAGTACTGTATTTTGTATTACTAATCAGATTCTGAAAAGTAACCATAGTTCAAATCAATGTAGTGCTGTAAAAGTAGAATAACTAGCCAATGAAATTTTGTCAAGTAACTATGAAGTAACAGAAAATAGAAGTACTCAAGTAAGGTAGAATTACCTAAAAAGTACTTAAGTAAATATGCTTAATTAATCATTTAATGTAAAATATCATATAATAATATATTGTACAATAGCCTAACATTTGTGTTTTCTAATAATAATTATTTACTTAAGTTTGACTGATGGTTTATTTCATGTCTGACGTGTGTTTTGTAGCTATTACCATGATAGTATAAGGCAGTCACTACTGACAGGAACAGAATGACAGAAATAACCCTACATTTTAAAAATGAATTTGTATTAACAGGTTATGTTAACTGCAGATTTTTAATGTTGGAGCTAGTGAGAGTGTTAGACAGTGTGTGCTCATGTTCGGCAGGTCCAGGGGCTCAGACGCTCTGTCATCTTATTTCAGTTGACCTCTTGAGTCTGGCCAAGCATGGGTCAGTGTGTTTAGGCCCTCTCGTCCCACAGTGACCAGTGGTACCCTTGTCTGAGAAGAAAACTGAGCTAAAATCAATCTGGGTCAGCTGCTCAGACTGTAGCTGGTCAATAAGCCAGCAGGACAGTCCACGCTGAAAACATGTTTCTTCATTTGACTACTAAACAAAATACAGCTGACAGAAAGCCTTCTACAATAATATGACAGTGTTCCAGGGTGTTGTGGGGTCAAAAGCATACAGCAAGTTACCAACATCAGTACTGTGCAGACTCGTTTAGAAACAGACAGACATAAGTTATAGCATCTATAGCAACTATTGTCACAGCGAGTCACAAGGAGATGGTTTAGGTCAACGATGGACATGTTACACAATAAATGTAATAAATGTAAAGGGTGCTGGTGACTCCCTTCTTCCTTGCACACAGCCCTCCTGTTTTGGTGCAATGGACTGCCAATGCTAACAGTGTCAACATTGTGCTTTTACTTTGCTGTACAACTGTCGCTGTAGCAAAGTGAAGTCAATTAGACAAATCTCAGTCACAGAAACAATGACTGGATTCCTTTAATCAGTTTGTGGCTACGCTGGTGCCTGACTGATAACACAGAAACTGAACTGCAGTACCGCAGCCACTGTATCATTTTCATTGCCCACATCTGCCCCATTAGCTTTAGATAATGGTAAAGCTTTTCACACTTGGGATGGCCCATGAGCCATCTGAGCGATTTGCATCTTTAGGCCTTGAAGCGTAAGCATCACTGATTGCAGGCATTTTGGGAATTGAACTAACAGCGAGCAAATAGACTGAATGAGACTAGCAGCAGAACAGCAATAGCAGCTTATGCCAATGACCAAACATTCTAAAACAGACTTCAGTGGCAGCATTTAATGACTTTTGTATTGTATGACTGATGTTTTATGTCTGATTAAAAATGTCAGGAAACTATTATGTGATTGTTGCTAGAAACATGTGATTGTTACCAGCTCTATTTCACTGCAAATCATTACACTGTCAGGAAAAAGTGAGTAATTGAACTATTTGCAGTTTCCTGCTTTTCTGCATAAATGGGTCATGAAGTGTAAAACACACTGACATGGTCACATTTAAGTTCTGAATCTGTTAAATTCAATCCCACACAGAAACAATGTGATGTTTGCTCTCAGTGACATATTCAGTCATGTTCTTTCTCACTGCTTGCATCCTTATATCAGCAATAAGCAGCATGTGAACAGACAAAATAAAAAAAATCATCTGGTATTTGAATGTACATGGTACAGATCCGGGGCCTGAACCTGGTGATGCAACACAGCCTTTTAACCGAACAAGGAAGCAATGAAGTGAGTGGAGAAATAGGAATATATGTTGTTGTTATTGTGGCTACATGAAATGTTACTAATGGTATTAACTTGCAAGGTAAAAACTGTAAATGAATGACTGATGAAATGTATTGCAGATATTTTTTGATGATTAAGAGTAACATCTAATTTCATTTTAATATCATATTACCTCACATCATCAAATGAAAGTGAATGACTGAAAGTGTTTTATTGTGACTTTTGTCATGTTTTTTGTGCCAAATGCTGAAAGGCAGCTCTGTGGGGTCACAACCCCTGTCCTCCTCTACACCCAGCTAGCAGGAACAAAAGAGCAGAGTAGCATGGTGGAGAAATAGGCTGCAGTCAGGGGCTTTTTGGGCCGCCTGCATCCTCAGGGCACTTTATTTGGGGCACCCTGAGCCTCCAGAACTTTTATTTTTTTTTGCACTATGGAAAATATTGACACTCGCTGAGCTCTCAACCCAGTGCCATTGATTAGAGCTTAAGCCTCACAACTGAACCCTGCCCAAAGCTGCTCCAAAGTATTGGCGTGATTAATTAAAAAGAAAATGGTTTTTAGTATGGCTGGCTGCATGGAGAGTGGCATCCGCAGTGAAGCAGAGGGGGAGGGACAGTATACACATAGACACATTCACACACATACATGTACAAGCTGATTGGCACACTGCAGTGACTGCGGGGCGAGGGGAGGTGTATGAAAAACATTAACCCACTATGCACTGCTGAGTTTTGACAGGTTCCTGCTTCAGGGCTGCTGAATTTATGAGCCATTACTCCTGCCAGCCCGGAATCTAGTTGGTGCATTATGTTCCATGTCATCTGCCATTAGTGGAGCAGTGACTGACATCCATTGAGAAAGCCAATGCTCTCTGACACTGGCCAGCTGATAGGGCCAGCGTGACATGCTTGGGCCAGGGCGTAGACGCATTGTTGTTTTGTTTCCAAGCCCCCCTTCTCTTTTTCTTGTGCATCCAGTTGAGTTCATGCCTGCAGTAATCAGGGGACAATACTGCAACCTTCAAGCCCTCACAGCAGCCATTGTGCTCTACAGTAAGCCCCAGCTGGCCTGTTTCCATTTTGTTTTTTTAGGACACTTGGGTTACCTCCACGAGAAGGATTTACTTTAGACTGTTTATGTCATGTTTAGAGGGTAATATGAGCTGTCTGTATGTCTGTAACGTTGGTAGCATGTTCAAATGATGCTTCAACATGTGTAATAAAACATTTAGGGCAAGAACATGCATAGTATAAAGTAGTCTGGTAGTAGTTTCTCAATTCTACCCAGTCTATAGATGAGTCCAAAGCATACCATTAACATATACAAATGGAAAGACAATAAAAATAAACATTTGGCATGTACACCACCTTGATTAGTAGGGCTGAAAAAACTATTGAATGAACACTAAAGTTTTTATTAACTCTCCAGTTTTAAGTATAAAATTTATCTTTCGTAATATCATCACTACATTACATAGTGATTAAATTAACTTAAAATTGATCATATAGCAACTATTGAAGAGTCTGACAAATAATCTTTAGGCTCCACTGAATTTTAAAACTGCGATCTCCTCCTTTAGACAGTATTAATCTACACATATAAAATAATATCATCTGAATATAAAGAAATGGTATATTCGATATCATTTATACATACTGTATACCTCTAATTATTTGTATCTGCTCTTATTTTAAAGTGAGTCGCGTGGCTCTGTTCCTCTCTGACTGGCCAATAATTTAGTTAGAATTCTAATATCCACATTCATAAATTGATATTAGCACCTACATGAGAGGCCTCTAAGTTGGCAGACATGACTGTGGTTTCGTATGACCTGCAGAACTATTACAAGCCTTGTTTTTGATGCACTCTTAGTCGGTCGACCACTCCTGGAGAGAGCAACAGTGGTGTTGAATATTCTCCATGATTTGCCTGAAAGCCAACTGGTGGAGTCCATAATAAAATTCTTTTGTTAGACATTGAAGCCTGCTGAGTATCAACAAATGTTCTTCACATTTGTTCAACCCAAAATACACTTCTGTGTTGTCATGATCAGACTTTGACAGTGAAGACCCAGTTTCTATTTTTGAAGTAAGGGCCTCTGATACATTGATTGCAATACCTGATTCTCATGTCCCCTTCAAATTACTTGATAATTCTGGGTAACGTAACATAATTTTGCCACAAACAAATATGTATAAATTTCCTATCAAACTGTCATTTTTTGTTTTGTTCATTTAATTGGGTTCTGTATCGTTAGTTATAGGACTTGTGTAAACTACTTTGATCTGATCACATTTTAGGTCACGAGTTAAAAGTTTGGACACATACAGAAATGACTATGTTTTTGAAATAGAAGATTGTTTAACATCAAATTCTAATCTGAAATACAGTGTAGACATTGTTAATATTAAAAATGACTATTGTATATAGAAACTGT